>JAQIVE010001678.1:0-23445 GCA_034698285.1 Sminthurinus bimaculatus | reverse complement strand
TGTCACCCGCAGAAGTACACGCAACTTTATGGTCCACACAAGAATTCAAGCCATCTTTTGTACGAGGACCACCTTGCTCATGTTCCTATCAAATCCACTGTGATAAAGGAGCGGTTAAATGAGGGGCGAAAATGGAAGGAAAAACAAGAGAGACTTCACCCGTCTTCAAAACAGAGAAATCAAAGTAAAAGTGCCAAATCTACTCAAATGTCTATTCTCATTCTTGGTATGGACACTTTTTCTCGCATGAATTTTCTCCGGACCATGCCCAAATCTCACAACTTTCTCGTTCAAGAAATGAAGGCGATGGAGTTTCAAGGATTTAATTCGCTGGGGCGGGATTCCTGGGACAATATCATACCTTTTTTAACTGGAGAGGTTTGTCATTTTTTACATGTTTAATTATAACTATAAGTTAGTGGTTACCTATTTTAAATGTTGTGGGCTTTTTTGCTTAACTATTTTTGTACAGGGTCAATGGGACCTATTCAATCATCATTGTCCCTGGTTCCCCGTAATAGTTGACCGAGTTCTCACCAGCAAGCCCATTGACGCATGTCCTTTCATCTGGAAAGAATTTCAAAAGCGGGGCTACATCACGGGATTTCTGGACGAGGATCGTCGAAATGGCATTAAACCCTTTCGAAAGGCTACAGTCGACTATGATTTTCGAAACTACATTGGCAACAAGGATCAAGAGCCATTTGTTGGTCACGATTCTACGAGACAACAACCCTGCTTTGGATCTCGCCTAGCCTTCTCTGTTTCCCTAGAGATTCTTCTCAAGATGGCCTACACTTTTAGTCCAGGACAACAGAGGAAATTGAATGACCAGATGAAAATTCCACCATATTTTTTCTTCAGTTGGACCGAGCTGTTGACCCACCAGGTCAATGACGACGGTCAGTGGGGAGACGAACCCTTGCTCAACTTTCTAAAGAATCTTCACGGTAAACAGTTGCTGGAGAATACGGCTCTTTTTATCGTGAGTGATCACGGGATGAGAGGAACATCATGGCCGGACGATGCATCCGCCCAAGCATTTCTAGAAGAGCGCCTCCCCTACCTGTATATTGTGCTCCCGCCTTCTTTTCCCGCCAGATACCCAAAAGCCATGAAAAACTTGGCGGGAAATCGAAGGAGACTCACCACAATTCTGGATGCTCACGCCACACTATGGGATCTCATGGACTTGAATAGAGTGGAAGATGAAAGGATCATTGAAAGGTCAAAGGAGCTAAGAGATCAACCTGACGTGTCAAAGGTCAGCTTGTTTCTCCCCATTTCACCTAAAAGGGATTGCACGGATGTACCTCAACTATTGAAAAAATTCAGAAGCTGTATTTGCCTAGATGGACCGGATCAAATGTCAAATATGACCATGACCAATACAATACAACAAATGACCAAGCTCGTTTTGAATTTTATGAATAAAGAAAGATATTCTCATCCAAAATGCTCCAGGGAAAAGGTGTTGGTAGAGGCTGGAGGAGTTCTGGAGGTGAAAAAGCTGGCACCACGAACAGATGGGAGTTTCAGCTTCCTAGACTGGATTCAAAGAGCTAACCACCCACAATACTTGGGTCACCCGGGGCAACTGTATGGAATCAGTTTGAGAACGAACATTGGTCAGTTTTACGTACACTTGCGAGAATCTTCAAGACAGTGGAATATTTTGTCCGTTGTGAGAATAGATAAGGAAGTGGATGACGGTTGTGTGGATTTAAATGTTAATAATTTATACCTAAAAGAGTTCTGTGAATGTGTAAGTAACTATAATTATAATGCAAATAGTACAGGTAGCTATGGCCGCAGAAATAAAACGAGTTGGATTAACAGCGTTTAACTTGGTTGTTATGCACATAAAATTTTCATGTTTCCACATCAGTTTCTCCAGTTTTCTTTAACACATTTATTTCGTTAACAGAGTTGTCTATCAACATTTGACAGGTTACACAAAATTTCTTCACGAATATAAAAATTTGCTACTACTTGCATGCAAATAATTCTTACATCTAAACCCCTTTAAAAGGATATACTTCTCCGCTACATAATTTATCGTATTATATGTACCAAAATGTACAAAAATGTTTTCTTAAAAGTTCCTACTTTAACTCAAGATCATAGGTAAGAAACTAAAATTATTCTAGAGAACGAAAAAATTCATAAAAACTTAATTTATGTTGCAT
Source organism: Sminthurinus bimaculatus (assembly GCA_034698285.1). Lineage (NCBI taxonomy): Eukaryota > Metazoa > Arthropoda > Collembola > Symphypleona > Katiannidae > Sminthurinus > Sminthurinus bimaculatus. The sequence continues at coordinate 21,256 of JAQIVE010001678.1, read as the reverse complement.
ATCAGTCTCTAACGGTTTCTAAAAGTCTCAACATAATTAATTCGGTGAAATATACATAGGTAAGTACATGTATATTTTATATCAGTCCATTTACATTTCAAAATACCTGAAAAAGTCTTATTTAATCTCAATTTTCCAAGTTTTGTTCTTCAATCATTTCTGATTCTTCTGTGGGCCCAACGAACAATGAACTACTACCACTGTTTTCCTCTTCTGGATCTTTTGTTGCGTCCACTTCATTTGATTCTTTTGTAGGAACAGGCAATAAACTACTACTACCACTATTTGCCTCTTCTGGATATTTTTCTGCGTCCATTTCATTTGATTCTTCTGTAGGCAAAGGCAATGAACTACTACTACCACTATTTTCCTCTTCTGGATCTTTTGGTGCGTCCACTTTACTTGATTCCTCGGTATTGATCGTTGCCTCCTCAATCTCAACTTCATCATCATCATCCCTTACTTCACCTTCCTCTTCATCTGAAGACCATTTCTTTTCCTCCTTGGATGCTGCTGCTATTGTCTTGGCAAGATGTGGATCACCAACATTTTCCTGTATTGGAAAAATTTCTTTTGGTTGTACCTGAGCTGGAACTGTTGCTGGAATTGAACTCATCAAATCTCCAAGTTCAACAGGAACTGGGCTCACTAAGCTCCTAGCTCGATTCGTACTCTTGAATGGTCCAGTTTTAATCGGACTCACCAAACGCATAGGAGAATCTAAACTAACCCAACTCCTAAGGGAAACTGGACTTGCAGGACTCACGATAGGAACTGGAATCGTCTGACTGTTAGCTGATTTTGAGCCTGGAATCGTATTTGGAATTGGGGTACTTGTAATTGAATTTACATTTCCATTTATGCGAACATCTTGCCGGTGAATAATTGACACATGCTTCTTTAATATCAACTTGCTAATGAAGGAGACTTGGCAACTTTGGACTTTACATTTCCACTTTGGAACATCTCCAACATGAAGCCGTTGATGAGCTTTTCTCTCTTTTACATTTTCACTAATGTGAGGACATCCTTTGAATTCACATTCTAAATGGGAGGAAGCAGTCCAGTCTAGATCATCATCATCGTCATCTAGATCATCGTCACTTTCAGCAAGGTCATCTTCACTATTTTTATCTTTATCCTGAACTCTGGATCCCTGATTGTTTGTGTCAGTTGGAACTGTAGAATGAGCCATAAAATAATGTTGGTCAACAGCTTTTTGGGCCAAAAATAACTTTTGACAGATGGAGCAGGAAAATGTGGGAACGTCTCCATGACAGCAAACGAAATGCCGCTTGCGAGCATCCTCAGTGAGGAAGGTTTGTTTACATTTTGGAAAATTACACTCTATGATGTATAAACTAGGAGCACCACTAATATCATCATAATTTCGGTTATTTGGTGGTGGTGGTGGTAAAGATGAACTTGGAACTGGAGGAGGGGGACCGTCCCAATTTTCCTCATCATCTGTCTCATCAACTTGCTTCTTCCTCAGCTTCTTTTTTGTTGCTTCTTGTTGCTGGTCAAACGGCTCATCCCAATTTTCCTCAGAAAGTTGCTGGTTTTCTACACCACCACCTTCAGGCTCAAGATCCCAATTTTCAGATTCAGCAGAAGAACCCGCTTTCGTTGCTGATTCACTGTCTACAGGCAAAGGATGCGGATAGGCAAATGGATGCTCAGTCAATAAATGTGAGCCCAACTCCTGCTTTGTATAAAAGTAAGCGATACACCGCTTATCTGAGAAGCAGTAGAATGGAGGTTCATGAGAATGAACCAATTGCCGATGATTTCTCATAGAATAGTAGGTAGGATAGGAGTTGGCACAACCATGGCATGAAAATCTGGTTCCATTATCCCTCCGAGGAAAATTTCTATACTTGTGAAAATTGACGTGTTGGCTGGGTACAAATTGTAATTCGGTTGGAGGGCCTACTTTTGCGTCAATCAAATAGTCTTCTGCATTGGGATGAAATTGTTCGAAATGAAATTCTAATAGACGTATAGATGGAAACTGTTTCATACAAAAGGGGGCGAAGCATTCAAACCAAGGCGAAAGGTCGTGCTCGTGCATGTAGTGGAATTTCAGCTCCTCAAATGAGCAACAGTTCTGTCGACACTTTGGAAACTTGCAGCTGACAACCGTACTAGTTGATGGTCGCTGTTCTGTTTTTTCTTTTTTAACTCGAGAAACTATTTTAGCCGGCATCAGCATTGTTTCAGGGTTCAGTCCGCAGTCTTCAACATTGATAACATCATGAACTTTTTCCAAGTGCCGTTTCAACTTTCTTCCTTTTCGGAATGTTTCGGAGCACAGAGGACAGGGGAAATCTAGGGTCTTTGTCTTTGCTTCGTTTTCATCCTCATCTTCCTTGTCATTCCAAACATCACTATCACTGTTGTAGACGTAGACACTTCGGTATGGCTCCCTGTATGTAACGGTTCTTGCTCCTACTCTCGGGTCATATTCTTCAGTAGAGACTGAGTCGGCTTTTCTAACTGGTGGAGGTGATTTTGTGCGACTTATGGGCCTCCGTTCTCTGTGAAATGACTTGCTTCGAGAATCATGACTAAAAAAACCAAGCACAAAATGGATGTAATAAGTATAAATAATGACACAATAATAACTAATAAGTAAAATGTACTTTCCTAAAATAAAAATGGTAAATTGTTCATTTTTCAAACACTCACTCAGGTTCACGGTGATGCTTATCGGATTTTCTCAATTTCTTTGCTTTAGCTCCGTCATCTTCGTCGCTGGAGACTAGGTCAACTTCTTTTATTAATGGAGGTGATTTGGCTCGATATCTTTTTTCTCTTCTGTGAGACTTGCGCTTGAGATCATTCCTGAGGAAAATAAAAGCACATGTCATCATAATTAGTTACGATTAGAATATCAATTGTGTATTTTGTGTTGCACATTAAAAATGGTTAATCTTTAATATTTATAGTGTAAACACTTTAACATTCACGGCATAAAATGAATAAATTACAGTTCTCCAAGCTAAACGGTACACACTAATATATATAAATATGAACATGAGAAATATTGTCTTCGGTCATCGTACATAGTATACACTATACTTACATATATTACATGTTTGATAGTTTTTAAATGCTTACTTTTGCTTGCGTTCAATTTGTTCAGCTCTTTTCAATTTCTTTGCGGCAGCTAACCAATCCTCGTCGCTGGAATCTGATGCTACATCAGGCGTTTTTACTTGTCGACGTCTTGAAGTAGAAGAATCCCTAGGCTTCACGCTGCGTGGATCACGTGGTTTATTATCATCATTAATTTTCCCTAAACTCCTTCTGTATCATTGTAAAAGAAAAAAGCATGAATTATAATTTATAACAAATGATTATGATGAAATAAATATACCGTCTAGCTTTAGCCTAATAATATTGAACATAATAAATAATAAATATTTACTATGCATTGGAAAAGTAAAAATATACACACTTATTTAAAACTAAGATCATACATAAATAATATCAAAATCCTGTTTTGCTCACCTGGACTTGAGATGGCGAATATTTTCCTCATCTTTCAGCCTTTTTGCTGTGACTCTCCAATCATCATCTGAGTCTAAATTCAATTCTTTAGTTCTGGTACTATGGTGACTAATTTTTGTTTTATCAATTCCACGAAAACGAGGTGGAGAAGCATTCCTCCAATTTTCTTCCACTACGACATTAACAGGCTTGATATTTAAGGGTATAGCATCATCAATAGCATAGCGAGATCGTGAACGATCAGGTGAAAATCGTTTTGTACTTGCTACTCCTTCTGAATTTCGTCTAGAAACAAAAAAAACCGGTTGTTGACAACTTTAATCGTATTTGCTTTTGACTATTATCTTTTATTTACTATCTTATAAATTTAAAAAAAGATAACACTTTAAAGTTTTTAAAATAATTTGTGGCTTGGTACTTATGTGTTATTTAATATCATTTATTTTCTATTACCGTTTAGGACGATAGAACAATTCTGAATCCGAGTCCCCATTTGACATTTTGAAAGGTTAGTAGTAGTACTTATGCAACAAAGCTGGATGCTGGACTGGATTAAGCTGGATAAGCGTGCCGCATTCTTTTCCCTGAACAAACAACAAAGTTAACCAAATTAATAAACGCTTTCATACTTCACACGTGCTTTGACATTTAATGGATATCGAATATTGATCTACTCAATCTTTATCCCGTCATACAAAATAAGACACAAATACATCATTCAACATTCAACAGAAAACACGTGGACATTTAAGCTAGCTTTGATCAAGTGCAGATAAAAACACTTCAACTTCTTAACCAATAATGTTATATACACATTTTGATTTATCGATTATTAACGAATAATAACAAAGGAATGTCAGGCTTACCAGAATTTGCAATCAAGTTAAACTGCCCTATTTAAATAACTAATTGGAATTTGGAATGTAAACAACAAATCGACTTTGGAAAAGTAAGTCGGCGCTTCGGCAAGGATTAAGACGATCTCATAAAACGTCTTATGTGTGGAAAAAGAATCTCACACGTTCTGGAGAAATGGACCACTTCGTATTTACAGCTGCATTGTATCAAAAACTAAACAAAGTCCTTCAAGGCTAAAATATTATTGTGAATCCCTTTTCCTTTAAACTCTCTTTACCAGCCGCTCTGTAAATTTTTCAAGGGTCAAGGGACATCGTGGAGGTCGGTTCATGCTCTATGTATTGTGCATTTCACACTAAAATGTAGGTACGCAGCGTTCATTTTGCCACAAATTCCCTTTTCTATTTTGTGTTTCAATGTATATTGCACAGTCGTGCGTCATGTGTGAGAATAAGTAGAACTCTTTGATATTTTAATTTTTTGAACGACAAACATTGCACAGCGACAAAAAAATTCCTAAAAAAGAATATAAAAGAAATCTTTGTTGCATTCCCTTGAGAATTGAGAATCAAACTGATAATAACCATGCTTGTCGTTACATGTTACTACTTGTGCTTGGTCACTTTAAAAATAAAGCGCACAGTAATAAATAGTTTAATATTTAGACTATAAAAAATGTTCCTGAACTTAAGCTTTGATTTTATATCTTTCCTCCTGCAAAAGCAAATCATCAAAATGTAAAAAAATTCTCTTTTTTAACCGTTGACATTCAATTCGCACTTGGCGAAATAAAAATTTTAGCACGAAGGGAAGGATACTTCTTTCATCTTTTGATACACACATAAAGTATTTTATTATACCAGTAACTACTTACTACCTACTACCTACATTTAAGCGTTAAATGTTTGAAAAAATTGTAGGGCAGCAAAAAAGTCAATGTCTCATAACTTCATAATATTATACTTTTCTTTGCTTCTCTCACAGTTTAGATGCATACAATGCAGCAGTAGTGAAGTGCTAACTAATTAAGCATCAAGTACGGTAATAAAAGTCCTCGCATCACTTTTCCCTCGATTAATACTAAAAGAACCATACACCTGTAATCATTTCATTTGGGCGTAATGAATACAATAATCAATAAAATACTTACTTGACCAAACCACATCAGCTGGGGTAAAACAACAATAATGTGCTGTCCGTGCAAAAGTCAGCTGAATTCTTATATCACAAGTTGTACAAATGTAAAAATGATTGATCTTTGATTTCTGAGTATCTACTGTATACTGTATACTAATATTTTACATTCACATTTTACACTTTACATCATCACGAACCACGATTGACAATCGATATCGTACAAACTACTTGCAAACACTGTATTTTGTAATGCAAGTACCTTTTCAACTCTGGATGTAGAATTTAATCTCCAATATCGATCTTGGTGGTAAGTAATTCCTTCATAACCCAAAAAAATGATGACGTTGATCTTCTGCTCATTTGTTGGTTGTTGGTATTATGTGTGTATAAGTATGTATCTCTTAATCACAATAACAATGTTCCTATTGATTTGTATTAGTAACTGTATACCTAAACACAAACATATCGCACAGACTCACAAAAAGTGGCAAAAAACCGCGTTCACAATGAACTAAATTCTGGTCTTCACCATCAAGGTGATATAATTAAAAGCGAGTGGACATGTGGGTATATGTATGTAATGCATTCACTTTTATTGAAAGAGAACTTGAACTCTTACATATATATTATGTATCGTTTATACAAAATAATGTAGAACAACCGGCTGCTTCTTTCGCCTTCAGTCTAAACGTTGTGCATGTGCACAGTTAACAGAGTACATAAGTAATAAGTACATAGGCATACAGTGTCTCACTTATGTCATTATGATGCGGTGAGATGTAACATGTAACACTGTGTATACTATACACACAAGCTAATGTTTTTTTTAATTAATAGACTTTGACGAATGGGTTGAAAGGCTCAAATAATTATTATACTATTATTAAAGGAAGGAACAAGAAATGAGATGAAGGCGAAATCTATTTAATCTATTTATTTACCAAAGATTTAAATGAAACCAACAACATTGTCGGCGATCGGCTCAGTTTTGATTGTGACTCGAGAGTGACAAGACAGAACGGACAGAGCCGACAAACAAAAAGTCATCAAGAAAAAATATACAGACTAAATATTGAGAATGGCAGTCTTTGGATTCAACATGTGGAGTCTCGTAAGTTTAAACAACACTTTTTAAAATAAAGTGCACAATTAATTTGACTTTTGACTAATTTGGTGTATTTGCAAATATAATTCTGTGGGATTCAAAAAAATTGGTCAAAATCACCTTTCAATAACTTTTTACTCTTTTTACAGGCTTTTGTAGTGCTAGCATTTCTAGCAATGTACAGCGAGGCTTGGCTGTTTAGAAGCCGAACTGAGGGATGGGGTTCAAGGCAAGACGTTGCCGGAGACCGACTCGCACAGTCAGCAAGACAACTATCCGACTCCATTGCAAAGGCCACTGATGCCATCAATGAAAGACGGGCAATCCGACGACAACAACGAAACCGCAATCGAGCCTATGGTGCTCCACGAGTTACCCCCACGTTCAACAATTATGCAGTTCCTCAAGGGCAGCCCCTTGGAATTGAAGATCACATTGCTGCCAGACCTGTCCAGCATCAACCAAGTTCCGTGTACTCATATGCAACTGCTTCTCCAGAGGCTCCAACAGCAGCAGTAGTACCCGTGCAAAATTCTCCAGCTGGATTGTACAAAGTTCCTGAGGGCCAGCCTCTGGGAGTTGGTCAGTATTAAGTCAGTGTATAGACAATTTTAATTGTAATGTGTATACTTAAATTACATACAGTCTATTGTAATTTTAATTTATTATCCTATGAACTAGCTTCTACTTTTTTTATCCTACATATCCAAAAGAAATGAACAAATAAATGTGATGTGATATTATTTATTTTATATCCATGGGTTTTCAATATTTACACCTGATTCTTGATTCTAAACGGCTGTCTCATGCATATGATGTGTACTTACAATTAGTAGATACTTGCATACATTTACATTGCAGTAACTTTTCGACAGCAAAAAATTACAATAGTTCATAGCTTGCCAAACTCACTTGTTAGGCGGTTCGCGACACATGGAAAAACACAGCTCAAAACCCGCCCAACTGACATTTTCTGTAAAATTTGCACAGTTTTCTTGTTCATGACCAATGGAAGCAAATTAAGACTGCAATATAGACTGAGCAGAATGGTGCGCTGTGAAATGCGACTAGACCCAAAGTATTGTCGTGTTTTGGTGGGCCGTGGAAAAAGTAGGCAACGGAGCAAAATCAGGCAAATACTTACACTGGAGTCTGGAGTTCCCATTGTCTTGCGCTGACTTTTCTCACTAAATTGACAGTAGCTTTCAAACCCATCATTATTCATTATCTCATTATCCATGCATAGACTTTGGAGACAACCTGAGATGTGGGCCGAAATACAGTGGGTGGATACTGGACAACAAACAAGTTAACACGGGCCAACAGTTATTATGTGGTTGTTATATTCTGAATGGGGGAAACTGTTTACTGTTTATACCCCCGAATTCTTCAGTCCATGTAAATTCTGTTGCTAAAAAGGATCAGCCATTTCAATGGAATTATACCTGAGAAAACAATTCTTGGAAAATATGAATAGACAAAAAGATGTCCAAACTTTTACGGACCTGCCATGAAAGGACCTTTTGTTGTACATTGTACAATTGAAATAATTCTAGTTTAAATCAAAGGGGCATTTCTACAATAATTTTGCTAAATTTTCACCGTTGAATTCATAGCTGTTAAGTCTGATGGGTCATATACCCGATCCAAAAAATGTACCAAAAATCACCCGAATTTGCCACAAACTTTGACGCGTTCGTTTCAAACGTGTTTTAGTTAAAGTAGACCAAATGTGGCAAAATATTGGCTTATATTACGTAAGGTTGTCTGCAGACTTGTTTTTATTCGTAAAACAAAGTTTCATATTAAATTTTTGGGGTTAAGTCACTGTCACTGAAAGACGTGACGACATAGCTCCAATTTAATTGAATGCGCCGAATTCGAAAAACGCGAGTTTTGAAAGTCTTTTTTTCTATACATTTTTCCCAATAATTTTTTTCTCGGGTATAATTCCACCGAAATGACTGAAATTTTTTAAAAACAGAATCTACATGCACTGAAGAACTTAGGGGAATTTAACTTTTTTCCCATTTAAAATATGACAGTCGCATAACAGCTGTTGAACGGTGTTAACTTTTTAGTTGTCCACCCACCACCCACTGTATTTGTTCCCCACCGTTAAAAATTGGTGTACATTTCCAAGTATTTGAAATGCGTTCTTGGACAACATTTCTTCCCCATTGAAGCAAATTGGGACAAAAAATGTCCGTCAAAAGATTGAATTAATAAGTAGAAGTAAACAGAAGGATTACACAGTAGCACCGAATTCCTCATTGCATAACATGTTGCCCGAGTATAGTTGAAGCCTTTTTACGTACAATTTAAGTTGAATTTCTCCGGGTACTACAATAGTATTGTGGAGTTTCTGTTGGCGAAGAAAAAACAAGTTATGAAACAGAAACGAACAAATACATAAGCACAGTCGCACGTTCGCTGATGTAATTACAGTATGTACAATGTACACATATGGTGGACTGCTGTCTTTCTTACCTGCATATATTCCCAGCCTACACTCTGCTATATATATCGAGTCCGACAGGCCGGCAATAATTAGTTCCTTGTTTTCAGATGTCAAACATTCTATGGTTCAACAAACAGTGCTAGAATGCTTGCAAAGGGCAAGAAACAAACTATTTATCTATATTTCCTTCCGTGCTTCATTCTCTGAAATCCAAAGAGTGCCAAGTATTTGTCACTTTTCACCAAACGGAACTACAATTTGAGAATTGCATCGCTTTCGCAACTGCCCTGACCATTCGTAAAGTAAATCAATCGCTATACTCTTATAAAACCCACCACATTTCAAGATAAAAACATATAAAATTAAAAATTGCAGAACGAAATGTTGTCCAATGAAGAATTTCGTTTTCAGTTTACCGTTCTCAGCTACTACTCTCGCCTGCATTTACTTCCACTTGACATGAACAGGAAAACTGGGCAGATTTCCCGGAAAACATCATCTGAGCATTATATCCTCTTCTTCGTGGCGGTCCATTTCCTCTTCTCCCTCATTCGATTCATTCAAATGGCGCTGAACTACAAAGTTTCTTTTTCCATTGAACATTTTGTCGTTCACGTGTTCACCCTCTCCATTCTCCCAATTGCTCAATTCTTTTACATAAATACATTCATAAAAAAACCAGAAATCGCCGTCGCCATGTTCAACAGTTTTTTTCCTAAAGACGTGGGTCGCAAACAAACTCGAGGTCCCCGAAACTGGTGGAATTTGACCGATTATTCCGTTCAGGAGTTGCTGATTCTGTCATTACCCGTGTTTCTGCACGTTTTAATAATGTTGATTCCCTTGAGCCTCTACTTTTACGACCCGCATCGGAGTCAACTCTGGTATTCTTTGATCTGCCCGGAATATCAAAATTGGTTAACTCTTCTAATCTCCTTGATACCGGATATCGTGGCTTCGGGATTTACATGCGTCATGGGCTGGTTTTGGCTTGCCTTGGAGCTTTTGTTTTTCAACAAGGTCAACGTCTTTATCAAACAGATAAAATCGGATTTAAGGTATCAGAAATATCAAAAAAAGTTCATTCAAAAATCTCATTTTCGACGAATTATGACCCCAACTACTAATAACTGCATAATGTTTAATAATTATTTGAGGAAGGGAATTTAATATCATGTTTACGGTATTTTGATTTTACAGTGTTTTTCAAGAAATTAACTACAACTATACAAACCGAGAATCACGAATCGACGACGGAGTGGAAATTATTGAAGAATGCTACGCTGATCTAAGAAGACTTCAACTGTGGATCCAACTCAACAATGAGATCAACAAATGGGCCGTGATGAGCGTTAAGGGTTGCGCAACATACCTGGCGATTCTAATGGGATTTGGGGTGATTCGCTTTCACTCTCAGTTTCCGCCCTTACTCCTTGTATTTTGCTTACAAGTTTTTGTTGGGGCAATGACCGCCTTCCCAGTCCTCTTTGACAAGGTTTTCTCCATCCCAAGGTCCTTTAAAAGCATGAAGGAGCAGATGACCACCATTTGCAAAACGAGGAAATTCAGAGGAGACTTGTACAGGAAAGTCAATTCCATCCTAAATTCGGGGATTCAACAGGGACAGTTTCGAAAATTCGAAAGGATGTCTACCCCAATTTTCTTTGGATTTGTCATTTATAACATTATTCGCATGCTTGTATTTTTTTGAAACCTTGGAAAATATAGATTCTTGATTAATTAGTTTGGAAAACGTATGTCAATTTTAACCTTTTATTCTTCTTAGACTATATTGTTTACAATAAAACAGCATCTAAAGTACGCAGCATAGCTAAATGCTAGATTGTTTATTTCAGCTAATTTTCCAATGGTGGTAAAAGGTGCTCATGTACCGATGATATGCATGAGCTGTAGAGCAGCAGCATAGACGACTTGAAGAACAGGAGACCAGGTCATTTGAATCCAAAACTCGGCCATTCTGCTTGTTTCTAAAGTAAAAAAACTGTCCGTCCTCAACTGGAGTGACGATCCAAAGATCCCGACCATCACTCCTCCTTTCGCCTCCGCGAGTGTTCCCCTTGTCGTCAACATACAGAAAATTGTCATTCTCCAAGTTCCTAAATCGGAAGCAAGGGGTTGGGAAATTCTCCTCCGATTTTAAAACCCTCCACTTTTGATTCTTTCCTCCAGCGTAGTTGTCGCTAGGGTAGGTGTAAATGTTCCCCGCCTTGCTCCCATACAAAGTGTAGCCGGGGTGTCTTCGAGACTCAATTCGAACCCATACGTCACCCACGAGACTCCGGACACCTTCCGGTATTTTCCTCCACAAACTTTCCATAAGTTGGCTTTGACTTTGGTCTGAAGATGAATAGTGTTGATGACGACAAGTTTCCACTACCTGAGCAAACATAACGAACTGTGGACTGTTTATATGACTGCTGTTTGAGTTTGTCATCTCCTCAAATAGATGCTGTAGTATTTCAAACTGAAACTGGAGATTTTCATTGGAGTCTGTGAGACTCATTGCAAGTCTTAAAATTTTTGGTGTGTTGCTTAAAGAATTTGCATAGATCTTTGAGACTAATTGAGCCACTTGAGTCTGGCGGATGTTTGGCCTAGAATCGATTAGTTGTTTCAAAGTTGGCGTTAAGGCACCCTTATTCCGGTCAATTTCAATAGTCCAAACTTCCAAAATGCAGTTAAGTACCAAGGGGCTTGTAGCTGGACCCAAATCGGTGCCTTCAAAAAAAATTATTTTTTGGCTAAATTTTGATAAAAACCTCTTTATGTACAATTAAAATAGTAAAGAAGGATTAATTTTTTACAATGTGTATCAAGAGCCAGATGATTTTTGCCATGAATACAGTCACTGATGGAGACGACTCCTCTTCCTCCCCCTGCATTGGACCAGCCGCACAAGGTTAAATTGAAGGGACTTTGACAAACTCTTGCCTCAGCTGCAGTTGTATTTCCATCATTTTTGGGCAATGTGTTGTAGTCACCGTGGCAGTTTTCCCCAGACCATATTTTAATACACGTGTCGTGACTGTCAATACTTGTAACTTTGTTAGTCCAGCTTTTTTCAAGATTGAGACAAAATCGACGGCCAAAGCCATCAAAGTACTTTGCCACAGAAGATGAAGAAGTAGAAAAAGACGAGGAAACAGTAAATGTGGGATCTAGGTCAAGGTCACTGTTTGTATCACAAAAGCTTAAGGAACTCACTTCATGGCCCCAATTCAGTCCTCCCGTGGAAACTTTGGAGAGGTCTGGCACACTTTTACAAATGCACTGAAAAACTCCTTGACAATCGGAATCCTCGTGAATTCTCACACAGCCAGAGCCTCTCTCCAAACTATTTACTTTGTCACTGTACTCACTAAGATTTGTGCAGGTTTCGTTGTCGATTCGGAGAGCGATTGAAGTTCCTAAATATGACGACTTTTCGTATAGCTTCAAGGTGCTGAATGTTTCTTCAAGCAGCTCCTGCTGAGGATGAGTAATAGCCGCTAAAAAACCTGTCGAAAAATTAGAGTAATGAAAAAATGATTATAAATTCAAAATATTTTTTTTAATCCGTTCAATTGAAGTTTTAAATTGAATCTTTTCACCATCTTCATTTTCTTACTTGAATATCGAACAGTGCGAAATGTAAAGTTTTTGCGAAACGACTCAATTTGCTTGCTCAATGGTTGAGTGTCTACTAGTAAAACTTGGGAAGATACAAAAACCAGACTAAACACAAAAGTGCAGATTAAAATCCAGAGAAAGTGGAACTTCATTTTAATATAAATGTGCTACCTTCAGGAAATATTTAGTTTCGAAAAACTTGTTCCCAAACATTGGATAACTAACATATCCAATGTTTGGATATGTTGTGTATGGGATTCACAAATAGCAAGTTATTAGTTAGTACTGTAAGTTGATATTGAATTTCTGTCAATTTTTAGATCGTTCTTGTGAGAAGTTGAGCCGTTTTGTAATCCACGTTGCTTGCTCCACTTGCGGTTTGAAAAATTCGCATTAACACAGCCAAACGTCTCATGTAGACACAAATCCTGACTCATCGCTCATCGGCTATCAGTCTAGGTACATACAATTTGTGTGTAGTTTGTACAGTGTACAGTGTACAGTAGGTATACATGTAATCCTACTATGTAAATACTTATGATAAACCGTTCTTTCCAAGAACGAAACAAGTAAGTAAATGCACAATCGTGCAATTTTTATCATTGTGTACATAGGTACAAGGAAAATATCTGTTTCTACTTAAACATACAAACAGTAAAGTAAATGCAAGCCAAAATAGTTTTTACTTGACAACTCCAAAATATTGAGGTAGAGAAGTGTTTGGCTTGTCTATATAAGGAAAAGGAAGAAAAACTACAAGGTAAAAGTGGAAATCTAGGTAATTCAACTATAAATGACAAGTCATCCAATTTAGATGCCCAGTACTTACAATTGGAATACCAACATCATAACAAATGACATAATTGTAATGTAGCAGTTTTTTTGGGAATGTGTATGGAAGGTGTGCAATCATATTGGTTGTTGTTCATGTGATACATACTAATGTTTCATTCATACCTTGAAACGTTTACAATCATATTTCAGCAATCATATTATGCAGCACAGTATATTACACTGTGTAGTCATAACAAATCGAAGATGCAAAATAACAAAACAAAGTATTGTGTGGTAAACCAGATTTAATTAATTAATGTTATAAATCTCTCGAGGGATGCTCACAAACTGGAACTGGAAAGTGTCAGAGAAAAAACAAAAATATGTGTGTCGCATATTAAATATTGGTCATACTTACATTTTTTGTCTACGACCGTGATGTCATATCGCTTACAGGGACAGCTCGTATCGTAAGAATGTGCTTCTGGTATTTGCGCTACAAGAACGATTTAGTGACGATCGTCCCGTTATAATACAAGTATTTTAGCGAAACAAGTTTACACCTTGCAACATATTATCGTTTTCTCCTTCTAAGCCATTGCATCAAAGTCAGAGACACATTGCTCCCATCTTTTTTACTTTTGACTATGTTATGTAGGTAATTGTTTGTATTTATTTTGAAGACGTGATATTTTTATCGTGTAGTTAGACAAAGCTTATTTCCCCCCATTTTCTTCAATTTTCAACTTTTAAAATGATTCCCAGAAAATACCTTCACAGTTTTCTCATCCTATTTTGTATACAGTTTGGCACAGCAAAAAGCTCAATATCAAAAGGCCAGCCACTTCAGGTCAGTCTCTACGAAGATCGTTTGTTTAAAGGTAAATTACTATTTAAAATCCTCAACTTTTAAAAATATTTAAATTACAGCGAATAATTCAAGAAATGTGAAGTAACCATGGTTACTATCATTTTTATTTTAATTGACACGTTCTTGTAAAGGCCCTCTTATCGAGTACGATGATATATGTACATGTCAGAATCTCCCTGCCGAATCTCAGCACAAAGCTTCCTCTGTGAATCCTCACGGTCACTGCGTAAAACTCTATGAAAAGGAAAACTGCAAAGGACGAACGTTGATTTTGAAGCCTGGCTTGGCCTTTAACGACGATCTTTCTCTCCTTGATTTTGATAATCTCACATCCTCTATTCAGATCTGTGGTGACATCCCTGCCTGCATCAAGTAATGACAGCTATCTATTTACATGAAATAAAATTTTGACGGTGGTGAATGCATGCATGGTTTTTTATTAAATTAATTACTCTTTTCAAACTAATTAAAACTACAATATTTCAGGCTAAATGCGACCCTATTGAAATTTAAGTTTCTCTCCGACATCCCGACTCTCCTTCGAAATGCTCCGTACAAAAATGTGGAGCTGGCGACCCGAGAGTTTGTCCTCAACAATGGAAGTGCTAAAGCGACCTTTGAATACGCCTCAACAAAATCGTACAAGCAGTCCCTGTCCCTTGAAAAATCTAGCAGCAAGACGGAATTCAGCAGTTTTACCGTTGGTACATCTGCGATGGCCGAGATTTCTGCGGGATTTCCCGGTTTTGCCGACGCAACTTTGTCCACCGAGCTAAGCACCTGCTACGAGAAAAATGATGAAAAGTCCAGCACTATGGGCGAGACAAAGGGGATCGAAGGAACTCGGGAGTTCAGCGTGAAAAAGACGATTGAAATTCCTCCGTGTAGTCAGTATGAGGCCAGCTCGTTCATCCAAGTCATCGATGACCTATCAGTTGACTATGAGATGACTCTCCACGTAACTGGGACAAACCGGGGAAAAATCATGCGAGCCGAAGAGCTGGCCACCGCACTTCCACCAGGGACGAAATACCTTCGCGATTTTCATGAAGACGCCGTCGTTTCCAAGTCAATGGGGAAAATGGTGGCAAATATTGGAGTTGATACTAAATTCGTGGGGCATGGCGTTAAGATTAAAGAATGTGAAGCCTGATTTATATTATTGAGCTCTTGATGGCGAGGTCCGTTTACTAAAGCTTCATTCTTTCCATAAGTTTTTTCGCATTGGTAAAAAAGGTTTACTAATGTGGACAAAAAAAATAGAAACTCGTGCTTGTGTCGAACAAAATGACGTGATAGAACAACCAAATACTAATTATTAAACTTTTCCTGGTAATTCTCTGGTCTGGTTTTTTTTCAATTCCATAATCCATAAGCATGAAAATGAAAACCCGTTTTGTATTTTGTACGATCTGTGGACGTATTGGATATTGGGTGATCATCAAGAGGCAATCGTTGCTATCTTTCATTTTGCATATGGCTGTGAAATATTCCTGCTTGCAAATCAAAGTTGTCCATTATGCTGTATTATACTTTGTTATACAGTATGTGTACGTATAATTAGGTTGTTAAGTGGTCGGAGGTTTACAACTCTCGTGTTGGGGGATCTCACTGCTCACTGACCTCCTGTACTAAAAAAATTCTTCATACCACGATTGGACGCCTACCTATGCTCTCTGCAGAAGAAGGATAAGGAATTAAGTGCATATTATATACATAGTACATAAAATATATATTTATCGTTCATCATGTACCTTTTTTTACAAATACCTGGAAGATTATCATTGTCAGCATATTGCATACGTCATTTCATATTAATTTCCCCCATTTGATTGTATTAATTGTCATTATTCGTTATAATGGTACAGTAAAAACTGGCAATACAAGTTCTTATTGATAAAGAAAAAAACAATGTTCAATGATTCAGCTATACAGAGTTTTCATTTTCAGTGTTGCAGCTTTCAGATTTCAGAGTACTTTAATCGTCGAGTCGGAGTAATTTCTTTAGGCTTAAACAATCTTTTTCGTTCTTTAACAAAATTAAGAATATTGAATAATAATAAAAATATTTATTTGATATGGATATGGGTCTCCTCAACTAAATAAATACAAAACAGAAAGATTATCTTTTAAAAATAAAGTGAGGTCCGTAGTGGTTAATTAGCTTGTCAAAATTATTGTGCCCAATAGTTATACACATATTTTACATATACATAGGTCATAGAGAACGTCAGAAATCAGTAAGGAAAATAGGAAATCAGTGATAGGAGTTATACATTATACATATTGCACTGCTTGGTGCATGGAAAAACAACTTTGGATTGTGACATTGAGTCGCAAAACATTCACTTGAAAAAAATAATAAATGATATTATCGTGTGCAGTACGACAACGGCTAAAAATGCTCCCGCCTCTATTGTGTTATCATAGAAGGAACATGGACATAAACGCTATTAAAACACCCTATTAAACTTAGAGCTTTGTTGTTGATCACTAGTTAATTGCCGTTGTCCAAGTTGCATAATCAGTGAGATGACGGAGAATGGTAAATTTAGAAGTTAGTTAGGTAACTTATTATTGTTGGCTAGGTCAGTGATTCAATATTGTGGTCGAATTTCTCGCATTTTCTGAATCCCACTGGAGTCGTTTACTTTTATATAACGGGAAGCAATTCCATAACCTGCTACAATGTTTTTGCATTGTCTGTGAGCTTTGATTAATCCAAAGGGTTGTCATGTCAACATCACTTTAAAACTCTTTTACTCTTAATCACCGGTTATGTTGAGGATTTTACGATCTTTGTTACGTGTCAAGTTGTCATTACAGTCACGTTTTAGGTAAAAGTTGTGGATTGTTCTAAACGTGGATTTTGAAATTGTTTGTAATTTTATTTTTTATGACTTGTTTTTTTGTATACTATCTGGTGTCCCAGCGCCTTGCACAATAAAAAGAGTATATCAAGGGAGCTGGAACAGTCATTTCATAAATTGTTGCTGTTCAATTTTGGCGTCCTCTAAATTTTCAAGATATATACGTACTTTATAATATTCACGAAAAAAAAGCAAAATGCTGTGTCAGCCAAAGTTGAACTTGCACAAACTATTTGGCTTTAATAAACGGAAAAAGCAATTTTGCCTGTCCAATCTTTCTGACCTGAAAATCGGTGAGACAAACGATCAGCTTGAATACGGTAGATACAACAGTATTCTTGAGTTTCTGCCCTCTGGCACGATACTATTAGAACGCAAAATAGAAGAGGACTCAGATAATCATAATGTTTTGCGGTTGACCGACGAAAAGTCTAAATTTCTTCGCCTGGGCATCATCGGCGGGCAGTCTACTTTCAAGGGACCTTTTGGAACGCGAATTTGTACGACCTTTTAAGGATTTTTCTCTAAACGATCTAGGATCTGGTGAAACAAAAAGAAAATGATTTATTCTTCTTTTTTCATAGGTTTGTACCTGGACACCACAGCGTCGGGAAAGGCTCTGACTATAATTGAAGATTTCGTTCGAGAGAACGTTTTGCCGTTTTATGCAAATACTCACACAGAAATTTCTTTCACTTCCTTCATGACAACTTCTTATCGGTAGGAAAATATCAAAAGTATTGATGAATGAATTTTTCACAAAACCCAATAGGGAAAATTTTTTTCTTGAACTTTATAGGCACGAGGCAAGAAATGTTGTCGCCCAAACTGTTGGAGCTGATTTAAATGAAGACACCGTTCTCTTTTGTGGATATGGGACGACTAGTGCAATTCACAAACTAATTCACTGTCTCGACATTGGGCAATGCCCCCGGCCCTTTGTCCTCGTTGGCCCCTACGAACATCACTCAAATCTTTTGCCTTGGAGAGAAACTGGAGCAGAGGTGATCAACGTCCCTGAAAATCCACTCACTGGCTCTATCGATGAGAGGGCTCTGGAGAAAATACTGCAAGAAATTTCGGGGAAAACAGGCCAAAACAACCATAGAAAGAAAAGGAATGAAGGGAAAAGGCCAATTTATGCCGCATTTTCCGCGGGGTCTAATGTAACCGGAGCTGTTATGGATGACGTTCGAATCACCCAGTTGATTCATCACTATGGTGGATTTTCCTTTTGGGACTACGCCGCCGCTGCACCCCATGTCGATATTCAGATGAACCCTCGTCTAAACACTGAACTTGAGGATGGGAAAACTAGGGAAGAAAGGATTATCAAAAACAACTATTTCTATGCTTCTCCAAGGAAAGATGCTCTTTATTTCTCTGGCCACAAGTTTTTGGGTGGCGTTCAAACCCCCGGAGTTTTAGTTATCAAGAATCATTTATTCAAGAACAAGGTACCTCACGGAGCGGGTGGTGGGACGGTATTCTTCGTGACTCCGCAGAGACACGCGTATCTGCAAAACAGGGAAGAGGCGGAAGAGGGTGGGACACCAGCCATTGTGGAAAGTATTCGACTCGGCTCAGTTCTCCTCCTTCGGCAGCAGACGATCGGGATTCAAAATATTCTTGCTCGCGAAGCCTATTTTACAAAGTACAAAAAATATATGTGTATAGTGCATACATGACTATAGGAAATTTTATTGAATTTATTGAACTTTTTTACATGAAGAATAATTTTTGAATTTAGAAAAATTCTCCGTTCTTGGTCAAACATTCCTGGTCTCATTCTCCTCGGCAACCTAAAGGCTCCAAGACTTCCAATCATCTCTTTTGTGATTCAACATGAAAAATCTGTAACGATCCCATCTTTTTTAGTATGCATTATGTATTATTCAAAAAAGTTGGAGTTGTATATATTTATTTTTATTTTGCTTCCCAGGGTTACTATTTGCATCAAAATTTTGTGGTGGCCTTGCTCAACGATCTATTTGGGATTCAGTGCCGAGGAGGTTGCATGTGTGCTGGTCCTTATGCTCAAACCCTACTTGGAATTAATTTGGAGGTGGCTGGGCAGTATGAAAGAGCACTATCGATTGACTGGTCTCTTTTTTAATAGCTTATATCTATGTAAAGTTACTTTTCGACTTCTGTTTATTTTTATGCATGCGTTTGAATTTGCCGTTTTTCATTTTAAATGCAAGGCCTACAATTTTTTTACAGTAGCAACTTGGAAAGGGAAGAACATGAAAGGCTGAAAAATAAGGCAAATCCCGTTTATCACATGATTTACCGGCCTGGATTTACTAGAGTTTCTCTGCCTTTTGAAGCCTCCAGCGAAGAAATAAATTTTCTTATTCAAGCGGTTGTCATGGTTGCTCAAAACGGATGGAAATTACTTCCATTATATAATTATTCAGCTGCTACAGGAGTTTTTTATCACGTACGTACAATTACAATTTACTTAACATATAGATAAGTGCAGTTTTCTTTTCTTTATTTGCATATACATAAAAATATGTATATCGTTTGGTTGGTTATACTTACTGTTCAATAGAGAAATCGAAAGTCGTTTCAAGTCGATAACGGTTTTGTTTTTAATCAATACAATCAGAAGACTAAATCAGAAGATCAAAATCACGTCAAGCCTACAACTATGCCGGAAGCATTAAAGTTTGCGGAAAGAATTTTTGACTCGGTATCGGCCCTTTCGCAGGCAAGTCAAAGACAAAGGAGAAGAGCAAAAAATGGACTGTACTTCTTTAACTTTAGCTTTGAAGTGAGTGCAGTCTGTTTTTAAGCGTTTGAAAAATTCTACTAATTACTTTTTTAAAGTTTTCGTTTTTTTTTCAAAATTTTAGGCGGACTTTAAATTAGATGCGGAATGTGGGAGACCTCAACTCAATCCAAGCCTAACTCATTTACGCTGGTTCATGTTGCCTTCAGACGCTTTAGAATTCCTCCGCAACTCACCAAGAGCCCAGATAAAATCACCCTTGCCATTTGTAGTCCAGAAATATGCAGATAGTGATTCATTCACATTTCAGGAGTTTACCTTGGGCAGTATTCCATCCCAGCTTCAAAGATGCCAGAACAGTCTGATTTCGTTGCAAAAATTGGCAGTGACTAAAATTAGTTAGATTGAAAAACTGCACTGTATTGTATTCTGCTATGGCTAAAACATTTTTATGCGAATTTTATAAATAATATTAAATGAATCAGCGCAGTTCAATGTTTATTACGATGAAATTTTCAACTACTTTGAATCATTAGATTAAAATTTGCCGAAAAAACAAAGGGATCATGGTTCATCATTCGGATTTTAGTATTTTATGCACAATACTCAATTTATTTATTAATTTTACATACAAAACACTATCGTAATAATTTAAAATATACATTATACATTTGGACACATTTACTGTCATACATTATCGAAAAATATATAATAAAGATGTTCAAGTCTATTATTTCATGGTGCAAGAAATATGTAGTATCACTCTGATGTACATACGAGTAGGTTGGATATACATAGTTTAAGATTTGTAGAGGAATTGTTTAGAGAGTTTGCAAGATTTGAGCGGCCTTCTCGGGCTCCAAATCGATGAGAAGTTGAGAGACTTGGTTGAGAGTGGCGGATTTGGTACTGTCGTCCTTATATTGCACTCGTTTGTGGTAAAGTGACTTGACGAGCTCCAATTCCTTGTCTCCGTAGATCAGTCCTTGCTTTTGCTGGAGAATGTTCAAGAAGCCGTTGCCAAACTCTCGGGTAGGCTAAAATGAAAAAAAAACAATAAGTAAAATAATTTGTTTAAATACTTAAATAAAATGGAATGAAGAGAATTAATTGACAATTCACCGCACCGTGAGTAGTACTAATTACTGAAAAAAAGGCAACATGGATTTTACCTCCACAATAGTTGACTCTCCATAGTCGTTCCAGGTGGCCAATTGAATGTAGGGTACATTAGCTTGAATAGCCAAGTCCAAGGTTTGGCTAAAGGTTTCAAGTCCGACGGGCAACTCGAATGTTG
>JAQIVE010001677.1:0-23449 GCA_034698285.1 Sminthurinus bimaculatus | reverse complement strand
GAGTTTGCGTGAGTGACAGACGGACAGACGGACGGACAAACAGACACCTTTACTGCAATATCTAATGGAGTGATTATGCATATTACATGCATGCATACATACGTAAGATGACAAGAAAAAAAGGAAAATAGGCACTTTTGTGCCCTCTATTCCCAGTTTCTTTTTCATTTTCAAATTCTTTAGAACCATTCCTTTCGTTTTATCGCTCACATCAGCTATCAATGAAAATACATTTGTATATATATATATCTAGATCGGAAGCGTTATATAATTTATTGTAATAGAAAGACAAAACTATTTTACGTATTTACATGCCTGCGGAATCATTCGAGTACTGTTGAAACCGTCAACCATGTCAAGTAACAAAAGTACAAAGGAAAAAAGAATAAGAAATAGAGGAAACACAATGCGCAAAATGAAATTTTCAATTTGAAGAACCAAATACACATACAAATGCATATGATGATTGTTCTGCCTAGTACGTCCTTGTTAACACTACGTTTGCTAGTGATCTTCAAGCTTGTAGCATGATTTGTTTGATGTTTCAAACAAATAATAGCAAAACTTGAGCATTATAATATGTTTATTTGGTGTGACAATAAGTTTAGAACTTGAAAAATCAATAACAAAAGCTGACAGTCAAATTTCATTCAGCCTAGTACATATTCGAAAGCTGTCACCATTGTCCCTATAGTCACTCGGAATACAAGAGAACTTGATGATGAGACAAATCCATATCAAAAGATATCAAATATTTAAATTTCATTTTGTCTCTTGTCCTTTCTCCCGTCTCCAAGACTGTCAGACAAGAGTGCTTCTTGTTTCTTCTTGAAATATTTGTCCACAATGACCTTTTCACTGAAGAGGCACCATCTTATTCAAAGAGAAAACATGGTGAAAATAACAAATGGTAAACTTTTAGACATATTAGGTTCTTTGCTTGAATAATATTGATCTTATTTGTACAGGGGTCATATGTACTTTGATTTTCTTGATTTGATTTGTACAATCGAGTGCCTGAGGACTTTGTACTATACAATTTAGAACTTTTTGATAGGGAAAGAATAATAAATAAACTTTTGTTATTTCATCA
This sequence comes from Sminthurinus bimaculatus, assembly GCA_034698285.1. Classification (NCBI taxonomy): domain Eukaryota; kingdom Metazoa; phylum Arthropoda; class Collembola; order Symphypleona; family Katiannidae; genus Sminthurinus; species Sminthurinus bimaculatus. The sequence goes on along the minus strand of JAQIVE010001677.1, from coordinate 22,356 downwards.
GTGATTTATGCATGTATAAACACGCTCACATTGTTTTTCTACCAAATTTACTTGACGCACCTTGACATGTGTTAAGATTTGCATTATGTCACCTTCGAGTTACACAGTCCTTGCTACAATGCATTACAGCCAATTGACACTGTCGTCAACCCGGATACAATTATAATTCGTACCTCATAATAAAGTCACTAACATGATGATAATATTTAGTATGAAGCACGGTAGTCGAATGCACGGGGTTGTATCTTACATAACTTCGTTTTCCTTTTCACTGACTTTTTACACATAGACATGACTTATAAATGAACATTAGGGGTCCACCCGATGGCAATGTAAGCTAGTGTAAATGTAAATAATTAATGCAGGGGGTAATGACAGTATCCATGGTATTATTTACATTTACACGAGCTTACATTACCATCGGGTTGACCCATATTGAACATAAAATCGTACCATATTCAATTAATGTGTTACGATTACGGAAATCCCTCCGGCCCACACAAACACATTTTTGAGTTGTAAGTTTTAAGAGTTGAAGTAAAAGCTAACCTGAACAAATGGACAGAATGCACACATAAAAGCTGGAAGGTTCCACTTTTGCAAGAGAGCGGCTTGAAATTGAAACGGAATGGCAAACAAACCTGTCAAGAACACAAAGTAAATGATCACAGTTTATCAGTTTATTAAAAGCAATAACTACTATTGTTGTTAAAGAATGTAAAATTTATTGTATTTACCGATTATGATATCAGCAAGGGCAAGATTAGCAATCAGCATATTTGTCACTGTCCTCATCTTGCGGCTCACCTATATGAAAATAAGAAAAATTAACGACCCAGGAAAGATTTACTGACGATTTAATAATCCATGTTGACATCATGACGGGAATGTAAACGGTTCGTTCTATATTGTCAAATGTCAAAGTGAGCTATTTCATAGAACATTACAGAGCCAAATCACAGAAGTATGAATTACTCCGGAACTTTATGTAATTATTATATTCAAAGGAATTTCAGCAAAATAATTATGCCCCTGGAGTTTAATTCTGGAAATGAGTTTATTGCCGGAAATCCAGCAACAGAGTCAGAAATTCCGAACTTAGTACCAATTAATGAATAAAATATGTCTCATGTTAACCGGTCACACGCGTTTTGTCATTACAAGTATCTATAGTCATATAATCATCGACATGTAGGTATTTGTAACGATACAATAAACATTGGATTATGAAAAGCGGAAAGTCGAAATGTCAGGGAACACTAACTGGAAAAGCTAATGAATGGAATAATTACAAAATAAATTATTTTGCCAATATACATAAACATTTTATGCAGTCCGTTAATTTTGAGTCTTCGTTTTCCAGTTCCTATCCAGAATTTATGCTTGGGACTGCATAATATAACCTACCATATCAGTTTTAAAAAAACCCTGTAACTAAAGTTGATAGACTTGGCTTAAAAAAATTGAAGGGCTACTGCCAGTATTACAGAAGCCTCTCATTAAAAGAATTCGTATCGTGCAATACAACGTACAGTGTACATGATTGAAAGTAGTCTGGGTATTATGTAAACGTGTTGATTAAAACATTTTTTCTAACTAGTCACAAAAATAGTCCACAACTGTGTCAGACCTGGGCGTTCTCGGGTGAATAGATATTTTGGAACTTTACTAAAGTTTTTAAACTGTTTCAATTTAAATTCCATATTGTCTATTCCTTATAGTAAGCTTCGTGCGTCGCGATTGATATTTTTCATGTCATTATTAAACCAGAATTTTTTATGAAAGAAGGAAGATCCGTAAAAATATCCGCCTCTCCCACAATATAATACTTTAGAAATACCAGTTCATATATATGATTGCCGATAGTTTGGCTTAGTTCAAGTCTGCCCAACTTTGTCGTCAGACAAAGAATAATACTTTGCAAGCTCTTCGTCTCGATTGTCTTCTTTTCTAAACTTCATAATATATCAATCCTTCCTTTCGAGTAAAGGAGAAAAATCCAATGCCGAAGCACATCGTGGTGAAAACTATAGATAGACTTCCATGATCAATAGTATAAAGGAGCAGTCTGTGCGCTTATACAAAAATATCCTTTCACCACATGAGGAAGTTGAGAGGTCATATAGGAGGAGAATCTTAGTAAGGCTCGTTCTTCACTATACATTCGTTCGTCATACATTTAATATACATGCATTTAATGCATGTGTACATACTAGCACCAGCTGAGGTTTTACTGAGACACAAAAAGAAAAAAGGGCTAATGAAAGTTGAAGATTGACCGCATACCGTATGCCTACTGAGCCATCCAACAAAAAATCTCGGTTCTTCCCAACTTAAGTTTTCCAATAAAATGCATCGGTTATCAAAAGCAATAGAAAGAAAAAAGTCATTCACTATTTTTTATCATATTCGCTATATTATATATAGCGATATATCATATCATATCATATCTGCATACTATACAGTAATGTATAATGGTCTGTGATTTTTTCGGTGCCTTATTATATTCTCATCTATAAGCTTTTTCCCCTCTAAAATCCAGAGGTACTTTGGACGATTTTTTTCAGTTGCGAATAGAATGAATAATGCATTCTGCATTTCTTTTCTTCCAAAAATCCTTCAAAGTAAAAACAACGAATATAATAATATGAAATCACTGGGAGAGAATTCCGAAAATTTTGTATGGGAAATTCAGCATTAAAATTCTAGTAAAGTCCACAGAGACGTGTGTAGAAATACTTTTTACTTTTCCTTTTAATGGTTAATTCGTATGTCGAAAAAACAGAAAACAAAGAGAAACGTAATTGGTATGGGGCATTTTTTGCATTTTAACAAATTCCTCTCGCCTCCCGTATTTAATTACTTAACTTAACTATTTGCGAGCTATGAGTAGATATATTGTGTGCGAATTTATTACAGATGGAGTATGTCTCAATACACCAATCGAATGCATTTTATGTGTATAATATGGCACAACGTAGAACTAGCTCCGCAGTTTAAGTTGTAACGCAAATAGAATAACAATATTATACCAAATTTAGATGGTAGCGGGAAAATGGACAACAACAACAAAACAAAAATAAGATATCCACTTCTCAGTTGTTAGTGTTCGCTTTCTGAAAATGAAGCTTGCGGCAGTACACACCAAAGCGTATTAAAGCCTTTAAGCCCCTCTACTGAAAGTAAAAATGTTTTCACCATGAGCTGGAGAAAGTGTAGGGAATGAGAATTAGCTTGATTTCACACGTTCAATTAATACAGACTGAGCGATAGATTTTTGAGTATAGCAATCCTTTTCATCATATATGGCACATACTCTACCTGTATGAAAAAATTCTTTCACTCCTCATTTCTTTGTATGTGTAAAGGGAATATAATATCCGGAAGAGATAAAGAAAGTAGATATTTCTGAATACCGTATTACCAAACTTCTTAAAAGTTCCTTCACGAGTTCGGCGAAAAGAAAGTCACGTATGTATACGGTGTAAGAAGGAGACAAGCAATTTGAAATAAATTTTCATTAATACTTCGAAATATCGATTTTAAGTGCATGTGTGAGCCGCAAAAAAACACAAACTATTTTTAGTGTGCCCGTAAAAATACTTTGTGCCGCTCGACACGGAAAAGTAGTAAAGCGTAAGTAGGTGCTCACACTTTTTTCTTTCTACTTTTCGCAGTTCGTATCATAAGGAATTATTTTCTAATGCCACTTTCTCTCCGAATTTGTCAACTATGAACATTCAAAGTACAATATTACCCACACAGTTTAAAACGAGGAAAAATCACAATATTTGCTGTCAAAGATCAGTGAAGACATTTTCATAATAACATTTTCCAGGCAACTTCACCTTTGAAAATATCATTAAATGTGTACGTCTTACACATTATAGCCAAATACATAGGATAATATAATTTTGTAGAGTGAACACCTGTCACATTTTCAAGTCATTTCAGGCTTTTAGATTCAGCATTCAGACTCCAGGAGTGGAGAGCATTTGAAGATGAGCATGGGAGTATGAAATAAACTTTCCTCTTGACTTGACAGTCTAATGTTTGCCAGGCGTAGGCGTTAGTCAATTTTTGTCATTTTGTAGTCAACGAAATTACGGCCTTCTTGCTTTTTTCCAACTTAGTGTCAGCAGGAGCCTCTGCTACACAGTCAAAGTCAGTTTAAATATTAACAATTTGACTTATTTAAACCTAAACCCTAAATTGAAAACGATGTTGCACATCAAAAACAATCATCTCCATCATATATACACGATACACGAATTCAACGCTTTTATTTCACCAACAGTGGCTTGTCTTTATGAAGCGACAAAATGAAAATGATAATAAAAACTATGCTGTATGTATTTTTGTGACGTCCTTTAGATGCATGTACCTCTTTGAATGCGCCTTACAAGTATTTTTATCCTTTGTATAAAATGCATGTACTCTCATTTTGCTATATGTGATTCTTAAAAATTATGCTGTTAATTCTGTGTCGAATTGACAAATATCTGACGTATATATGTATGCATACGGTATCAGAGAACTTATTACTAAAACAGCTTTCCCCTGTTATTATTACTAACGAACGTGACAACTTTTTAGATGTATTTTCTAAAACCTAGTCGCCCAACAATATTATTATGTTTACAAGCATAACAAGAAAATTATAGTGCACCATCAATGTGACCATTGACCATCTTTAGGTATGTGTAATTACTAGTCAATGCCAAGTCAACTCTCAAAATTTATTTCAAACAATGAGCAGAATTACTTAATTGATTTAACGTATCTTCAAATAGCAACTAGAATAAATAATAACGACTAAATTCAAGGATTACGAAGACTTGCATATTACACACTGATATTATACAGTTCTTCTTAAAATTTGAAAATAACTTTAATTAAGTAATGTATTTTTTTATAAATTTATAGCTGAACATACCACAATAATCCAGAGCACTAGGCCGTTGCCTATAATTGAGAGGAGACTGATTCCTCCATATATAGTAGATAGGATGATGATAATCCCCACCGGGACTTGATAAAGTTCTTCAGGGGCTGTATCACTGGTAAGTCCGGTTGAGTAGTTTGTGGACAAAGAAACATTCTGTCCAATATCGTTTCGAGTCTCATAGTCCATAGTGCCAAAATCTGATGATATATGTTTTCCTCTAAGTATGTTGATAGGTATATCTTATATATTAGATTAGATTTACGGAGGTTAGAGCTACTGCACTCTTGGTTCCCAATCACAGTTTCAGCCCGAGAGAATTCCACTCTCTCTCTTTGATGAAAGGACAATCAAACTCGATTGTCAAAAGTCAAGAGGCGAGCATTATACTTCAACTTGATTATATAGAACTCTCTCAATATGTCTCATGTTGTAGTAATGGAAGGAGGTTTTTGAAGGAGGGACCACGATTCACCAGTATAGTCATCTGATTGTTGATTCTCTCCCTTTATTTTCACTTTTTTTTAACTGCAACTGTAGCTGAAATGTTACGTCTATGTAACAATATGTACAACTGGATTTAAGTTCTACATTGTGTCTTCAGCATCTTGGCAGTAAGAACAAAAATTGTAAGCATGTATTATGAGCATAAATAAATCACGGCATTTTCAGTTTAAAAATTTCAAATGTAACTTTCTTTACAACGCAAACAACATTTAATACTGATAATAATTGTGGAACATCACTTCCTTCATCACATCATAAGGTATTGGAGCACAGGTAAACAACAACTGACACAAAATTTTAGTACTGTTGGTTGCTGAATGCTATGTATGCTTGTATTATGTGTAGCTCTGATATTCTGAAACTCTGAAGTGTTGCGTGGATAAAGAAATCCACGTGTATTCGCTTTTTGCACGGCGAATAATTGCAAGTCTTCAACATAAAAAAAACAAAAAATTTCAATTAAAACTTACACTGATGATATACTTTTGTAAAAGATTAGACAACATAAAATGTTCTTTGTTAACTCTTCAAGGTATTTTATTACTATTTTTATAATCTGGTTGAAAGCCAGGACACGAGGCTTATTTTTTATCCAAAGTTCTAACTAATGGCAAGTCTAGAGGATTGACGGGTTTTACAATTTCCAATTGACTTGCATAACTTGCGTTACACATACTAAAATTCTATGTAAGTATGTACCATCAACGTCTCAAGCCCCAGACGGATTTGTAGATGGATAAAGTTTTTTATGCTACCGAGTAGAAACTCTCAACTTACCAATTATCTTTAATCTTTTCCCTTTCTTTTATCTTTGATATGCATGCCGGTGAACTGTCTGGTATTTATTATCTGCGTATTCCTTTGCCTCTTGTTTATTATTTTCTACTCCAAAGTATTTTTCTTTTCATATTATGATTGTTTAATGAGACAAAAGACTAATACGTACTTATTCCTACTCCTAGTTCTTTGGCAATCGCTGGTTCAAAAAACGAAATTAATGCACGGCTGACAATACAGTGTAACACCGGCTGCATGAAATAATATTCAAGAAACTCATGCTGTACGCTGGATTTGAGGTTTTTATCAAAAAATCGAACGAAATCCAAAATTACATACGATTCAATTTAATTTTTTGTGTGGCCGTTCTTTTATGAAAAGAAATCTAAAATAACTTTAGATGTGAAATAACGAATCGTAGGATATTATAAGTGCGATTCTTTGAACATTCAAATTCCACTTCTAAAATTCTGTGAAAATTTCATGAAATACAGCAGGTTTAAAGAATCAAGATTTTACTGTATGAAGAAGCGCTTCGGTATTATATGTAGGTTATGTAACGTTATCAACACGCAAAGCAGACACTGAAAAGTTTCACTTGAGGAGCTATAAATATAATATGGTCTAAGGTAGCAACAACAAGGACAAACAAGGTTTTGTATTAGTCCCAAGAGTTTCATTCAGAGTTTTCCGGATTTGTCAAGCTGTCGAAATTTGATGTGGGACTTTGTAGGGAAAGTTGACTCATTAAAGTTAATTACGGTACATACGCACAATAAACTCCAAATAAAATTCAGTAAACTTATATTTGCGACTTATATGTATTAGTATGTAGTACGAATTTCAGTCGCACAGATAGAGAATAGATGAAAAACAGTAATTATATCTGAATGAGCTTTTATTCTCTTATAATAGACTTTGAAAAAGAGAAAATAAGCACCATTCAACAAAACTTAGCACAGTAGGGAAAGACATGAATAGACACAAAAAAATATAGATATTTTTCATCTTTACCTTTAAACACAATTAATTAATAATTATAATTCATTCCTTTCGTCAAAAGTAAGAACTTTGCAACTCACTCATGCAATCACTGGTGCATAAAATGTAGTAATTTATGCTGGGACATTTCTGCTGTCTTTATTTGTGTGTACATTCTTGTAGAAGAGCACTAATATGCATAAAAAATTCACAAGCTTGTTCTCATCATTCACTTCATGTTTTCTTGACTGCAAATATAATACTTTGTAATTAGAAGCTGGTTTATCCTTTGATTTATTATTTCTTGGTAGTGAGCTCCTTCCTTTTGTTTTTTATCCTGTTGTATATTGTATATATGTTTCCTCAAAGGTATTTCGTTTCACAAACGTCTCACATTTTTCTGTAGCTGTGCGTGGAATTTTGAAGATGTTACATTTCCCTGTTGTTAAACAACATTAACTTCATCTGTCCTACTGACTTGTATCCTATCCTATTTGTCAATGTTAGATGTGGTAGTAACATGTAAAGCTTGATACTGGATAATAATATCATAAAATACAACACTATTATTGGCGTCAACAGCACTTAATACATTACTCACTTGAATATTATGCCATCGAATGTTGAGATTCTCCTTTTGGTAAATTGACTGAGTTATTGAAACTTTCTTTGCACCGGAAGTTAGTGATTCAAAACTTGCAAATTTAATTTATATTCTTATTAAATGAGTGAAAGGAGTTTTTGAATTCTCGGCTATTTTCAGAACTTGTCCGTTTTTGGCTTCACTTCTTTCTAAATCCCCAAATGCAGGTCACTTCAGTAGATATCAACGAAACAAGTTCACTCTAGCTTTATTCTTTTGAAAATGGATGAATAACGAGGGTGAATTTTTAGGATGATTTATTCAGCGCTGACTTGAATTCACAACAGTGGATGATACAAGGTAAACTGTATGCAGAGAAAGTTGAGCCTTGGCCTTCTTTTGTACGAATTTCTCTGTGGTTTTTCTTATTCTTCTTCTTTCTTTTCTCTTTTCCACATTTGTACAGTGCACTTGACAATGGAATTGAAGTTGAAGAAAGAATCAAGGGACAGACTTTATACTGAGACAAGTCGCGAATCGTAAGAGACAGAGGGAGAGAGAACTGGAGAGAGAAAGAAATAAGGAAAATCGAGAGAAATGTAGCTCCACTGCCGTCTGAAACGAGACTGTAGCAACCCCTTGAACAAACTCTCAATTCACAAATCAGTTCACGCAACGCAAGTTCTCTATGCAGCAGCTCTCTTTCCATCCATAAAATTTCTTCTCACTTCTCTCCTGTCCTTCTACCACCAGTATTACTTACTTACTCACTATATCTCTCTATACTGTCGCTCTCTTTCATTCTTCTCCATTCTTGTCTTATCCCAGTTCGCCTCGTTTGTTATTGAGTGCTGCACTATTTTTGCATGTCCATTCCAATTTACAATGGTGACACAAAAGCACAAACTGCATCGACAAATACAAAAATGTTTCCTGATCATGGTCCAGTGAGACGTTTTTCCATTTTTTCCGTACGTACATAATTTGGAAAAATTTTAGTTTGGTCGTTCCCTACTTTTTGTCGTTCTATAGTAATTCTTGGAAGTTTCTCCATTTTCTTTCCTTTCTCAAAAGTATAAAGCTTTACGAGCAAAAAGTTGAAAATTTTGTTTTAATGTCCAAGTTTGCTAAAGTATTGTGTATATCAAAATACAATGGATTATTTGTAATTTTGTAGCATGTCCTTTCCTGCACAAAAACTGGACATAACTACAAACGACATTTTTATTAGTGTAATAAATATGGTCTAATAGTTACTACTCTACGATTATGATTACGTAATGAGTTAAAGTCTAATCTTGTAGGTATATTTGAATGTAAGTACATATGTACAAGCATGGATTTGGCAGGACTGCTAGCGCATGGTTTTCTACGTTAACACGCGTACAAACATATGTGTACATTAACTTTAGCACTTGCCATTCGTAATGAAGAGAATCTAATCTCTTCTCTGACCTTTAGCTATATAAGCAGCAGCTAAGATAAAATATTCTAAGCAGAGCTCACAGACACTACGGAAAAAAGAGAAATATTCAGGACACTTTGTAGTCTACGAACAACGAATAAAGTTTTAAATCATCAGATAATACGATTATGAAGATACATTATGCGCATAGTTATAATTGTAATCATTATTCGTGTATTAAGCACCGTGTGTCTGTATAGAAATTTCAGCACTATACGTATGTATAGCAACGTATACGTTTGAACTTTCAGCCATTCTAGAAATTTGCAAAGTTGAAACACGGTAAGGAAAAAAGGAACAAAAAGTTTGTTCAACCTTTGGGAATTTCAGAAAGGCTTCAGTTTTCATAGTGAGAGCATAATAATATGAAAGCAGATTTGCTTGCTCAAACTTTAAACTTTATTTATAACTTCTGTACCGTGTCTTAATATAAATATATGTAGGCATATTGTAACAATGTTTGCCTTGTCGTCACATATTGATAATATTTAATTTTTCAGTTTTAAATAGCGTACTTATTTGATAATACATGTGTATTTTATAAATAGAATACACATAGCAATAATTTTTGATACCATATTTGGAATAATGTAATTTTATAGTTTGTGTATCACTTCATTGTTTTCATAGTGTGAGGAGTACATGATTCTCAAACATGCAACATTGTGTTAAAACCTGTAATTCCGAACTTGTGGAATTTGACCGTCCAATTTGAAAATCGGGTAAATTATAGTCACACATATAGGAATAGAGTAGGAGTAATGGTGACGTGAATATATTAAATTACAGTCTCTGGCTATGATATCCAGGCAAATAAGCCCCCAAAAGAATAGAAGCTATGGATTTTCTGTCATGCCTTGTCTTCTCTCTCTCTGTCTAGCTAGCTAGAGATCTAGCCTAGACCTCTTGACATGGCTCGTGTCTCTGTGAATGTATGTTCATGTGCATGTACAATGTACATGGTACATGGAATATGTGCATACATACTGTGTGTGGAATGTGGATGCACGTAATGTATGGTAGTGTGGAGTAGAGTGTAGGAGGACGAAGTATGCATACTAAATTATGGCGCCCTTCAAAACTTCTCTCGGATTACAATTACATAATCTTTCAATGTTCCCTTCAGCCATTTGACTTTGTTTATATGTCACATGCGGTTTCTTTTTTTTGTTTTCCCTCTACTTTGACTTGTTTTGTTATTCTTTCTGCTCTCTATTTTTTGGTCACCGTTCCTACTTTTTCCATCTGTAGTTACATTGTATTTGCAGTTGCTCTTATATTTGAACTCATTAGGAAATACATGGTATGCACGTAGTACTTATGGAAGCGCGTTTACTCTTGCTTTACATTTGTTTATCCTTTTTTTCAATTTGACTAGAAACTTTTCAAACATCAAAAGGACAAAGCAAAGTTAGCAAGAAGCAACTAGCATATGTATGAACAGACCTACAGTTGAATCATACAGCCCAAAGTCATAGTTCTCCCGGGTATTTCTGTTTGTATTGGTGTGTGTTTGCTTTTGTCTTAGCATCCGCGTTTTTTTCATAAGACAAAAAAAGAGACAATGATAAAAGTAAATAAAGCATACCCAATGTGTGTTTGTCTATGCCTTTTTGTAGCATCTTTTCCTTTCCTGAATCTACTTATACATTCTTCCGTTTTCTTTGCATAGTTTGTAGCCTTCCTTCCTTTTCCCTCATCCTTTCTACTTTGCTACTTCCGCTTGGAGACATCAGCCACCTCAAGATAAAACATTCCTTCTTTCAGCCTATTATATTATCAAGGACAGTTTTAGCTCTTTTCCTTTATCGGAATCTAGAAATAGTTTCTTTTTCGTAAGTCTCGGAGCTAGATACTTTTAACGTGCCATGCTAAAAGTTGACATGATAAACTTTTAGAAGGAAAGCTTTAGTTTTTCTTTACCATCTTCCTGTCGCTCAAGGTAATATTGCTTAATTAAAACTTGACCGCACAACCATGGAGATGGAGAGGAAGACAAAAAAGTTTTATAGTTACTTTTCCTCATCGGTGCGATTTTTGTTTTGTTTTGTATATACACCCACATTTAACTCCGTGATTCATATCTATAGCAACAACTGTAAGTGCGTAGTATGTATACTGACAATTTCAATTTTCATTGTTACACAACATACTCGTACGTAGCACAAAACAGAACTTGTAAAAACTTTTCCGCCTCTCATTCACAACCTTTCACTAACAAATTACGCTACTTCTTAATTATTGATACAGCAGCAACAAACTTGAGCAGCATCCGAAAATGTACAAACTATACATGCTTCAAGTATTTGTGAGGATGCACTGTAAAGACATAAACATGTATACGTGTATAAACACGAATCCAATGCGTGGGATTTGATGTTTTAAAAACTTGGTTGGAAACTCCAAAATGACTGTGCGTGTTGAAAATGAACTGAGAAGTTTTTTTTGTTGAATTACGTTGTTTACTTTGTGATTGAATGTTTAAAATTGGTTAGGAGGTATTCTGCCTGCTTTTTAAATTGATCATTTTTCTAAATTATTTATTTTGGCCTTTAGTTAAGTAATGTAACTGTCTTTTTGCGACACAAAGGAACTCTTATGTTGGTGAAGCATGGGATTTTGAGAATTAATTTCTTTTGGTTTTTAATGTTAGCGTTCGTTGTTTTTCGCTTGAACTTTTATAGGAAAAGTGAATTGTTGAAATTTTTTACACCAACTGTTAACAGTATTCAAATTTTCGGTTTGGTGAAAATTGAAAGCGAATACCTACATGTGATTCACTGTTCGTGAATGAAGTGCGTAAGGGTTTAAACCGACTGAATCTTCTAGAGAAAAATAGGACGTCTGATGTCTACGCGCTAGGTAATTCAGCGCTCAAAATGTTCTTGTTCTTGTGCCCTCGCTTTTGAGTTGCGAATTAATTCACGTTTTAATAAAATATGGAAATTATTTCCTGCGTATTTGCGGAGCATCGCCACTAGGTACACGAAGAGCGTAATGATAATGAAGTAGGGAAATTTACAAGTCAAGTACAACGGCCAGCAGCTGCTCATATTGCTTCAATCTGACTATGGCGTGATTTTCATGAGCGTATGTACACAATGTGTACACATACGCAAATTCATTAGTTTTATCTTAATAGATATAATGCATGTACATATATTTTATTTATATCGCTTCGAGACTTAAATTTAAAATGCACGTAAATAGCATTCAAGATACAAAATTTATAACGATTAGTTACCCTTAACTCAGATACAAATGGATGAACTATAGTGCATCTTTCTATTTTTTATGAGGTGGTGAAGCACGCGCGGTTGGAATCATATTGGACTTCGTTTATCCTACTCTCTTTTTCTTATATGGCCAAACTCTATATACACGGTGATGTAATACAGTTTTTTTTTCTAAAGGAGCGTCAAAGCTAAATTGATCGACCTTCTATTACTTTGATGCTTTTAGGTTTTTAGATGAAAGCGAATTCTATAATTGACCAAACGAAACCCTAGTCGAAAGAGTTTTATCCTGATGCATTGTCTGTAGGTACGGAACCGGGAAAATTCAACAAATTCACATATATAATAGAAATCTAAAGTGGATTCATAATTTGCAGGTAACTCAATTTGTAAAGGAGTCAGTATAATATATAGATAATTACATATGACTTTGACCCTGGATGCAGAACGCAAAAGTTGGACAAATTAGCGGTAAAGGTTTCGAGATGAGTTGTTTTTTTAAAAGTGCATAGCGCATATACATGTTTTCAGAAAATAGAATATGCAAGATGCTCACAAAAAGTTAGATTGTTTTTCCATGCTCAAATTCAGTGTCAGCGATACTTGGCACGATACTTTTAGACATTGACAGAGAGACGCTGACTTTGGTCTGATCCTACTTGAAACCGCACGTAGCTGATTTGCATCTCTTCTTTTACTGTACTGTAATCCTCAGCCCTCAATGCGGCGTGTATTTATTCGAAGAAAAATACGAAACGTAGCTCTTATCTGACTCCTCGGTTTGAGGATGCTCTTTCACTCAACACTCCACCCCACTTCAGCTGCACAGTCAATTGGGAGGTGAAAACATCAGAAAATAAACCCGCAGCCAAAGGATGGAAATGACAGCACAAGCTGTGTTGTATTCTTTTTTTTATAAGCCTGACATTTTGGTAAACATTATTACTTTTGTTTGTGATCTGCCTGCTCTGCATATCAATATAATTTCGAATCTAAAAGTTCTGTGTATACATTATACTTCGCCTATGCCAAATATTACGCAGTTTCACCTTCCTGCTTTTCTCTACAAATTGTCTGGCTTGAAACGGAATGTGACTGCCAATCATTTAACCTTATGATTACAGAACTGTGACATTATACCTTAAGTAAAGAATGTTTTCAACTTATACCAATACTTTGTTCATTTTAATTTTATCATTCAATTTTGTCTTTCCTTTTAAATATTTATTTGTTCGGAAAGACTGCAGAAAAGGACATTTAGTGATATTCTTTTTGCCAATTCTATTTGTTGGTACCTGGCTTATTTTACGGAAAAGTAGAAAGCAAAAACGAGATTTTTCCCGCCATTTGTTCAGGAATATTTATCAATAATGAATCCATTTCTCCCCTTCACTTTGTTAACGAGGCTCAGTACAAACTGATTGGATTTAAATGAGATATGGCGATGCGGCTGTATGTTTGTTGAACAAACTTTGTTCATGCAAAGAGAAATTATTATTGCTATTAAAGGCTTTTCGATTATTTTGTAATCCCTGCTTCTGTACATATATATTTATTTGGTTAAGTAAACTTTCAGAGAAACAGAGATTGAATCGGATGTCATCTTTAGCGTGAAAGCGTTGGCGGGAACCCTGTCGATTTCAATTTCTATACAGATAAAAACATATCTAGACTAGAGTTAAAGGTATATTTATATGCACATATCACATATATTCTGTCTGTATAAATATCTAACTCTTGTTGATAATTGAATCCCACTCACAATCAGTTGAATTTCGTGTAAATGAGCTCCTCTTTCCCGAGTGATTCGAAATTCCAACAAACGAATAAAAGTAGGCAATATTAATGCTCAGGCATTTGTCAAGTATCTGTGTTCATAATTACAGACAGAAAATCTGCAGACGCTGATTCAAAAATATACAGAGACCATCGAGACGAGAAAATCAAAGCAAAACGAAACGAAATAAAACAAATTACCCGTACTAATCAAATCTGAGGTTTATACCAGTAATCCTATTCAAATTCTCAACTCTGTGTGTCATCATCACTCAGACTGCACAACGTACCGGCGATAACGCAGCAAAGACATAAACTCGTGTGTCAAAGGCAAATCTTTTAATTATAAAGTCATTTTGGTTTGGACTACAAGTGCAGGCATTTATATACTGAAAGAGAAATATGTACTACTTTCTCTCTCTCTCTCTTGCTATCAGCTTTGTCATGTTATCAATGCAACGCACTGCGAAGTACAGGAGATAAAAGGCGAGAATGAAAAGGCGCGAGCAAAACCAAAGAAACCTCATATGCAGTCTAGGTACAATCGACTTTGACATTTGGTATTTGACATTGGAATGAGCATGTCAATCATTCCCAAAGACACTCTTAACATGTTATAGCGACTTACTTCAGTTTGCAAAGCCTTTACATTGCGTTAAAACAAAATTTGAACAAAATGACAGTTGGAGCTTGCCATTTCTGCTGAAATGTTAAATGCAAAGTTGCCAACCTTTTGTCAGCTTTCACACAAACTTGACTATAATATGTGTAATTATAATCTGTGTTCACGTCAAAATTTGCAAGGGTGATACTTTTTGTTTTTCTAATAATAAATTTATTTTACATATTGCACGTACAAAGTGTGCATGATTTAAATATATGTATATACGCACAGGATTTCCCACGAATTCTCTGGTTGAATGAACTGCGACAACAACATGGAAAGAGTTACATATTATGTACTAAATATGTGGCAGTGACGCTGGGTGGCGAGACATGAGATGTGATATAACGTATGTAGGATAGAAACCCATTATAAATGTACACGGTCGTTGAACAATCAACTATGAACCAGTTTGAGTTTGTAAAGTGAGGCAGTACAACTTGTTAATAATCACTTCTTTACTCATTCAGAGTAAGAGCAAAGAACGTAGGAGTTGAAAAAGAGCGAGAGTGAAAATGGAAGGAACAGTCTAGCCGACCAAACATCAAGCACAAAAGGTGCAAGGCCCCAAGATGTAGAGCGGGAATAATGAGGCCTTCAAGAGCACTTAACTCAATGGAGAAAGAAAGGGCAAAAGAAAGGAAGGCAGAGAGAGAGAGAGAGAGAGAGAGAAAGAAAGGAGCAAGTGAGAAAGTATAATAGAGAAAGAAGAAAAAGTCCTACGGCAAGTCAGAAGAAGTAGGCTCAAAGTCAGATGCATGCCGTTCCTAAGTGAAATAGTTTCTCCATACAAACTCTCAAAGTCTCCGTGCAAAGTCTGTCTTGCCGTTAACCAAACGCTGTTCACACTGCACACTCGTATATGTATATTGACTATTGACATGAGGAGAGTGTAAAGCATCAAGTTCTTTCTTTTTTTTCATTTATGCTGGATGCCGCATGTTTAACCTCCGCTACCGTAAAACACGTTGGTAGATATACATTATACATGCATAGATTTCAAATTTTGATGTTATTTTACTTTGTTAAAAAATTGCAGTGATTATACTTTACTTGTACCGTATATTTAATAAATTTTAAAAATTAAAACAACCGTTCATACCTAATAACGCAAATGTAAATCTTGAGGTTTTATGAATAAAGCCGCTTACTTTCTCTAAAAAGTTGAATTGAATCTTGAATGAAGCCGTCTGTTTGACGGTAGATACGTGTATACACTTTATTCCTTTCTGGAGCAGCATTCAATTGAATCTCCTAAAAGAATATGAAAAGACTGAGGGAAGAAAATCTACCAAATTTCATTAGAACTTATATTAGAGTAGAAGCTTTTCCCTTGTCTTCCGCTTCTAACTTCCCTCCCACTTCATTCTCTCTCTCTCTCTATTCTATTTTCCATCGCCCAACTCCAAATTCCGCCTCAGTTTTCCCTTTAGCTTTAACTCTGCTTCCTCAGTCCCGCGTCTCATTCTATATTGCATCCAATTCCTTACTTTCATCAGCCTCTCTCCCCATGCATGTACAATGTACACAATTCCCAGCGACCGGACCATTCTGCATCTATTATTTTCTACGAATTTAGGGAAATGGGAAAACCCAAGTTTGACTTCACCTGGAAATAAAAGCAGAGGGGCATACTGTGTGTGTGTGTGGGCATTAAATTAGCAAAATAAAATGGAAAATTCTGTCGCACAACGACCATACGGTCTTTATATTGTGCAATTTATATGAGACTATATTCCTGTAGCTATAACAGTGCAAATAAAGGACGCTTATTAAAAGTGGAAAAGTACTAAGCACCTGAATATTGTTCAATTGGCACCTGTTTAAGTTTAATGAATTTAATAACAAGTAGGGAATCCCTTTCATTATTGTCCAAGGTCTAATAATTATATGCCATTGGAGTTCGAATAATATGTATATTGAAGTTTCTTTAAACTATTGGGGTGCAAAATCTTGTTCTTTCCCTTTAATTTCATTGGACAAATTTTTTAATTTGGGACTTCCTCGGCTACAGTTTAATCAAACGAATTCTCAGGTAGACGATTTAAATTATTGGGTTGGAAGAAGAGGCAAAAGTTAAGTGGGTATCCAGGTTGTTTTAATTTCAGCGAAGCATTGAGTCCTCCATGGACAAATTGTACAATTTGGTGCTCTCGATTTTGTCTATATCTATTCCAAGGAATTGAAGTGAAGTAACCCTACAGACTGAGATGAAAGGATATATAGAAGCCAGCTACAAATAGGCAGACATAGTTGTAATCCAAAAAATTGAAACAAATTAGAGTACGTTTACAGTTTACAGTATATTGCGTTCTTCTCTCAATGATTTTTTTGGAATTACACATTTATCGTCCACCCCGTCTCCCCGTTCCATCTAGAATAGATATTGACTAGAAAATAAAGTTTATCCTTGGCTCTTGTCTTGTCTTAGTTGCAAAGGAGTTCGTATTGAGAGCTAACAAATAGCAAACAAGTTGGGATTTGAATTTTGAGAATTACAATTAGAATTAGACGCACTTCAATATTTACATTTAATCGTGTACAGTTATACATATGCAGAAACTTATAGTAAAAATACTTGGATAATGTATTTCTTATATGGATAGGTTGTATATTGTATACATATTATAAAATCTACAGTGTAGGTGGACATGATTAAAGAGTAAGTGGAATTGTTCAATCTTTTTTTCAGCAGTTCTCGTGTCAGGCAGAGAGACGATGATCACACGAGCGGGATAGAGGAGAAAGTGGAGTGAAATATCTCAAGGTTTATTTGAATAGCTTTCTCTCCTGCTTTTTGCATACGCGTGTAAGAAAAGACTCTATGCTTCAAACGTGTTAGAGTCCGTGCACGTGAAAGCAAAGATCGTGGTGAAGCAAACGTCCCTGGAATTCGGGTTTGAATTGGAATGTAGACTGTGCAAATACGACTTTTAAATTGAAAACACAAATTTTCTCCGAGTACAAATTATACAGTCTGACTTTATACGTAAGTTACCTAGTTAACATACACATTACACATAGGAGGTATGCATAATAGTCATCAGCGTCTATAGTCCATATATTTGTTAAATATATTTTAGAAAACACATATGAATTCAGAAACTAAATTGCGTAAATTTGAGCTCATCAATGTATACGATTTCCATTTATCGGACATCAGGAAATCTAGTGCTTGTCTACAATCTCAAGTATGAAATTACCCAGATTGCAGACAGACCAAACCAAAACAGCAGGGCAGCCTTGCTACCCTAAAAAGAAGATCTTGCACGCGAGTTGCAAAATCTAAAGGGTGTATCTGCTAAACCAGAAGGTTTGTGTAATTTCTTGAACTCTCCGAAGGGGTATACAAAAATATGTGGAGAAAGATTTAAGGGCGCAAATACTCCGTCGACAAGGACATAACATATTTGTACATTTTTTTTTGATTGAGATGCTTTAAAATTTTCGATAAATTTATGCAATTCATCTCAATAACGTTCGTGAGTTATGCAACTCTGCTGAGTTCATATCCCTTTTAAAAAAACTAAAAGGCATAAATTTGCTCACCCTAATTCTTATAGATGCAAAAACATCCAATTGTGCATTCTACATCTGATGTATGATAATACCTAATCAAAGTATCTGCGAAACTTGTATAAACACAAACTTAATACATACTTTATATGCACAGGAAAGCAGGCCATTCATCTAACTCGAAGAGGTGGTAGATGCAAGTTGATGGTGGCATCAGATTTCTCGCTTCGAATAACAACAAATGGGGTTCATACATCAAGTCGTATCCACGTCTCAAACTCTCAAATATGAAATACGCTGTTACGTAAAATAATCCGAATTATCCATCCGAATCAAATCTCTCTCGATACACAATACACAATCTACAACACACGCACTCATTGTACATGCAGGGCACGGACACTGCGATGCAATATGTAAGTATTTATTTATTCTTCCTAGCTTTTCTGTGATGTGATCTCGATCCAGTCGATCTGTCTTATCGTCCAGCCTGCTTTATTAAATATTATGAATCAAAATGTTTTGTTTCAAAGAGGAACTTTTGCATGGGGAACTGAAAACTTTTTTTTCGATATTTGTATCTCGCTCAACTTTATGTAACTTTTATATTATACATACGTATGCATAGTGAACTAAATTTTTGGGATTGTGGTTGTTCGTAGTGTATGCTAAACTTCCGCAATGTTCTAATATTAGCTGTTCTGATGACTATATAATGTCAAAACAAGAACCCTACACGATAGAAGGTACAAAGCGTGATCGCATTTCCATTTTGCTTCGTTTCGTTTGTCCCAAGTCAAAACAACGGCGAAAGCTGAACCCAACGACTCGGCATTTTCCTTGGCACCGGTCGCAAATACAAAGTTTGTACACATGTATTATTGTCTCGCGCGTGGAGTCAGTGGTCTGGAAGTTCTGAAATCTTCTTGAATCAAAGGTATTGATATGCTTGCTCAAGCACATGTGTGTTACATAATCTACACATGAAACTATGTATAAGTAAGACGTTGTCCTTGTAGGATTCTGATCCATGTTTCAAGTTATTTCCTTCTCTTTATTCGTATGCGGGTCCTTTCCTCTCCACCTTTCCTTCATATCTCGGCCTCTATATTCATGATATGGCATATCTATGAGAAACAAGGAAGAATAATAAGAAGAGTAGGATAAGGAGATGCTGGGAAGGACGACGACAAAGACGAGAAACGAAGGCGGGAGGACAGAAACACAAAGTGCACATCAGTTTAACCTAAGGTTATTCAATCCAAGATAGTCCCAAGTTTTACAGCGCAAACAGGACCAAACATGAATATAAACTATGTAAGCATTTGGTCCTCGTTTTTCGACTTTCGAAGTTTAGATTTTTACATCTCGAGTCCTTCTCTCTCTCTCTCTCTTACACAAGCCAGACACTATAGGCAGTATAGTAACACTCCGAAAAAATTGGACCGAAAGAAAGGGACGGAAAAAGAAAAACTCAGTGGCTCACAGCGAGACATCTCATAATATATGATGTATGGCATAATAATAAGGAAAAGGCTTGGGTTAGATACTCTACCTGCATTACACTATGTCTACTTCTAGCCCAATTTCACGTGTTCACAAACAGGAGAGTACGCGTCTGTTTGTACATGGCATCTATATGTATTGTGTGTAAAATGTATGTATGTATAACGTATAGTCTCAGTTACAAAAAAATCGATCCTGCATCGGATTGGGCTTTATGACTTTTCCCCTTTTGCATGAACACTTTGACATTACATATGTACAATGTACAAGCATTCATATAAATGAATGAATCTGGATGCAGATCTAGAGCTGGATATGGATCCATGTCCACGTGTTCCGTCACCCAGACGAAAGTCCTCCAGCAAATCATATTATGCTATTGATTTGGAAGATGAAATTTTTTCTCCGTGTGCGAGATCTAATATTGGTATTCATCTTGTAGTTACTGGAAGTTGGAAATGATCTATGTCAGCAGCGATAGCCCCGGATTTCAAGAATATCGATATTCGTCATTAAATTGAACTTACATAAATTGCTTCTAGTTGTCTCGCCTCGACTTCCTGCTTTTGTTTGATTTTTCATATTGACAAAAGTTGCGCAGGCTGCTTAAATCCGAGAGATTCAAAAGAAGTTACCGTATAAGCTCTTTTAGTATGACGCACCATATATGTAGTATTACGCCAAAACAGTGAAAGCATTTTCTTGTCTTACTGTAATACTAAAAGCGCTTATACGATATGTAAAAATCAAGGCTATCAGAATCTTGAGCAATTTGTTGTCAAAATGATCGCAAGTTTTTTTACTGAGTGCGTTGAATTAAAACTTAGTTTAAATTTGGAAAAAATGGCATGTCCTTCAAACAATCAACTTTTTTGTGTTGCACAAACTCAAAAGGACCCTTTTCCATTTAATACAGGGAAACTTAAAGTTGCATCAATTTTGCTTTCATCCCTAAAGTTTTTCATTGCTTTTATAGCTGCCGCCTTTTAGCCCAATATATACGTAAAAACTGTTCAAACCCTGTAGAACAAAATACAAATATCGGATGTAGAACAAGCTAAGGAATAGGAGAAAAGGTGACCTACAAAGTCTGCAATATAAAAATACATCTATGAAACAAGCAGCATTGAAATTGAAATTTATACGCGTGGATTTGTGTCTAAAATTCAAGAAGAAGTAGGGGAAAGTGAGTTTTCGCTTCCTGACTGCTGACTCTCTTATGCACTGGTGGATATAGTTTAGAGGTCGAACTTGGTTTTCTCAAAAACTGAACATTGAATAAAAAAGAAGGGTAAAGTCAAACGTCCACTACCTTTCACCTTCCGTCCATCCGCATCGTATAGATTGAGTTAACTCCATTTCACTTTCAAATCGTCTTCCTTACAGCAACAGCATTGGCATTGGCAGACGTAGTAGGAGAAGCAGCTCGGCAATGCTATGCTTGGGATGCGATTGAGGAGAAGACTCGCATTGAACGAGCGAACGGTTCTCAATTCGAACGTCGAAATAAAATTCATTCTCTGACGGTGTGGTGTGAGATAGCCTTCTTCTTCTTCCTATTCCTTCTTTCTTTCACTTCCACTTGTATTTCCACTTTCCCATCTTTTCTTTCTCTCTCTATCTAAGCGCTCATATATCTGTCGATTCTCCTCACGATCCGATTTTTCCACCCCATTACCCATCCGTCCATAAAAGACCGTGGTAGATAGACTTTGGAATTGATTTTTAACGTACTTTTCACATCTAGTCAAGACTCGTTGCCATGCATATGTACTATACTATCATACTAGAACAAGCTAAACCAAGCAAGTTCAAACCAAGACTTAAAGCTTAAGACGATCCAAGAAATATCTGACAAACCTAAGAGCTTTTCACAAACCGACGCTTAGACACAATCCACGCAGACAAAGATAATCCAGATCCAGCCACACCAACCCAAAACCCAGTCAGACATTCTACTTATGCGTGTGCATTGAATTCGCACTCAATTTTGTTTGCAACGTCCATCATTTAATATAACTGGGGAGCCACAAAAAGGCAGCACACAAGCAGAAAGACAAAGACACGTACCTCCGATTTCACACGATATTAAGAAGGAAAGAAAAAAGTAATTTGATGAACCCACATACTGCCTACATTTAATGCACCAGTAACCACTATGCATATAAAGACGTGTATCTCCAAGTATGTATCTATAGTGTATACCAAAGCTATATTAAATTACTCACAGACTCATTGTGCCCATAGCATAGCCCAGCACGCCTTGACGATTTATTCTGAATGATAGCTCCAAAATTGTGCCTGCAATGCATACATACTCTAAAACCAGAAATAAATGTCCTCTTTTGTGACTGTTCTCGCCACGTAACCTAGTCACATTCTCCCATTGCGTTTTACAAT
>JAQIVE010001676.1:0-23461 GCA_034698285.1 Sminthurinus bimaculatus | reverse complement strand
AACAGGGGTCTCTTATTGGGTACCGTCCTTTATCTATCTTTAAATATTTGCAATCTAAAACCTACTTAAAAATATCAGTAACCAGTAAAAACTCTTTGTCTACTTACTTAAGCATGGCCATTTCTACAGTTAATACATTTATAAAAATTGCGAAATGCAGCAGCTGTTGAAAATTTATATGTAATTACCAAAGTAATTGTTACAACGTAGCCATTATACATAATACTGAATTGTGCTTTATTTACTTTAAACCTTGAGTAACTAACTTGTTGAAAGCTCTTAGCACTATAGTATTTCAAACAAAGAGAAATTTAAAAAGAACGTTTGGTAAAATAAATGTAGTTGGTAGCGAATTTCCATGAATTAATAGAAAAATAATTATTAGTTATGATATTTTACACACACTATATCAACATTAAATGGTTTAAAATTTACGTGTCGTAGAAAAAGTAACACACAAAACGTAATTATGTGGGTATTATTTAGAACCTTAAAACAAAATAATGTAATATCGTACTAATATTCAGTAAAATACACATACACACATAAATGCACTCAGTCATTATTATTGAAGAATTCAAATTACACACAGTACAATGTACCATGTTAAATAAAATATCATGTAAGATTTAAAAAGAATAATGTATGTATATGTATAAGGAATAAAACTTAATTACAGAGCAACTTTTGTAACAATAACAATGTGCTACACGTAACAGTAATCAAAACAGAACTAATTTTTTTCAGTGATCATATTTTCTTAAGTTGAAAAGTATGTCTGTCGTCATATTCTTCGAAAATAAATTAGAAATCACTTGAAAGGTATGTATACATATGTGTGTATATTATTGTTTGGAAAAGATGTTGGGTGTGACCAGTCAAACAGTTTGTTGATCTCCTGGGGTTCCTCTTTCGCCTTTTTCTCGAAAGTGTGTCCAGTGTCCATCCTTCCAGTGGTGGTTGGTGATCAGGCTTAATTAATACATAACTGGGGAGTCCATCATTATACTCAAGTTGAACTGCATCGCGATGATGAGAAGTGATATCACTTGACCCAACACCTGAATTTATAATTTAATGACACTTGACATGATTTTTTCTTCCAAAAGTTAACTGGTTCCAACTGTTCCCAACATTGTTTTGCATACTTTTGTCAAAAAATACAAGGACTTACTTGAAGCAGAAAAGCTCTGCTGAGGGTGAACAGATTGGCGAAAGACGTCGTCACGGGACGAGATACGACCAAGTCGTATAAGAACTTTAACTGCGTTATATTGTGGTTAGTATTGTGATGAAGTTTACTTAATAATATTCTTCGTACCTCCATTTTGATGAATATGTTTCCACCCGAAGCTTCCATCGTGATTAGGTCCTGAGCTATCGATTGCTCCTGAAAAATAATTAACCATGTACTAGGCGTCAAGCATCACTTGAAATTTCATGTCGGTTTCCTGATAGAAAAATTCACATGTATAAAAATTTAACTGAATAAAAACCCACCTCATCTGTCACCTTCTCGGCCATATAGCATTTGAACACGAGTCTCATGACGACCAAGGCAAAAGCTCCAAGTGGAAGGAAGGAAATACTAGTTTTGTCGTTAGTGTAGTTAATCAAAGAGTTTACAAAAAGGAACAAGTTGTTGGACAAAACTAGGACAGAGAGGGCAATCGAAATGACTTGATGGGGCGTTTGAATCTGGCAGGCGAGATTGTGCTGATTCCTTATGAACTGCACCAGTTGAATCCACTGTTTGACCTTTTCCGGTCCCAGTGGTATTTTAGAGACTGACGTGGTCATCTTATACTGCGCTATTATTCCGTTCTTCGTCTAAAATTTTACAAATTAATTTTCCTGGCAAAAAACTCATTTTTTCGTATAATATAATATCTCCTTCCTTACCTTTTTCATTACCTTTTTTTGTACAACGTGACAACAGACATTTTTGGCTACATATTTCTTTAGCAGTCTTTAAAAAGGTTAGCAGTTAGCATATATACATACATTTAGCATATAAAATACATAGCAAGTTAATAGTTGTTAATTAATTTTATACACCTACAACCTACAATACATAAAACCACAGCAATACTATGAATTTAAAATATTGCAAATATTGCACTATTGAAATAAAATCCTGCCAAATTTCATGAAAATTTGACGAGATTTGACAATATATTATTATAGTAAAATTTTGATGGGATTTCTATGGCGATTCCAAAAACTCTCATCAAAACGCGATCAAAACTGATGCATAGAATTTTTGACCAAAAGCGTAGGCATCGAAATCTCATGACATTGTTTGGCAAGATTTTTTTCTAAAGTACATAATACATAATGTATAAATTAAGAAATACAAAATAATTATTACTCTTTTGCAAAAACATTTACGGTAATGCTTAAACTGCACAGTACTATTCAGCGGCGCAAATACATATTATTAATATTGGATACCTCACGAAAATTTTCTTGGGCGATTCGATACATGAGTAAAATTTTGACGTCATCCATCAGAGAAAAGACGACCAAGGTGAAAGTCGCCTGTTGGAAGAAGTTTGTACGCATGTAATACATACATACATGTAAAAAATATTTTTGTATTATTTTCTATTTCCCCATGTAATTGTCAAGAGTCAATTACCAAAGTTGAGAAAATGACGGCTCCGAAATTCGACTCATTGTCAGGGGTGATCCATACAAGGTTCTGATGTTGAATAAAAAATAGCGCAGGCAGAAAAACGTAAAAAATGAAGAGTGAGTCTCGAAACTTTTTTATGTTCATCTTGTACTTGTAGACATCCTTAAAGATGCTGTTAAATTGATTTTCAAAGGACTCCCAGTTGTTCATGTAGGTGGCCAGGAGTCTGCAAGTGAACCAGCCAGTAACTATCTCTGAAATTTGGATTATCGGCTGTAGAATTGCATTCACTCTTGTAAATGGGGAACCAGTGGGAGGTTTTAATCTAGAGTATAAAAAAAATAGTTATGAAAAATAATAAAATTATCACTGTTTAAATATGTCCTTAAACAACAGTACAGGTTCATTGACTAATATCTTCTTACAATGGATATGAAGCATCAAATCCAAGGTTATAAATGATTCTGCTCCACCAGAGGACGAAAAAGGATCCAATCGTGATTGTTGGCAAGGCGTACACACTCCAAAGGGACGAAGCTGCAAAGCTTTCCTTTTCCTTCTTCTCAACAGTGATCACCAGCGGGAGATTTCCACCCATCCGGAGGATCGTTAACACAGGCCAAATTTGATTACCCACTCGATTCCCACTTGGAGTCGTCTTGAAGCATTTCTTGAAAAAATCAAGAAATTCAAAATTCTTCTCCATTTTTCCAACACCGTTCAAGTTTTTCTGGTTTTGGCCACTACTGCTGTTTGTTGTTGAGGCGGTCATTGTTGTCGTGGTGGAATTGTTGGTTGAGGAAGAAAGTTGGGAGCTGGGAGATTTCTTCATTTTGCTGTATTTCTTCTCCGCGGTGGACGGAGAGTACGTTCCGCGCTCCACCGATGCAAATTGGGAAATGCCCATCTTTCTGCGTATATTATGTTATTATTATTATTTTATCGACTTGTGTGTATTTTCCTCCAGCCAATAATACAGTATAATATAGATAAAATGACAAAAGTAATTAGTTTTTTACTGGGTTAAAATTTTAAATGATATCGGCAAAAGCTATGCTATGCTAAATCCCGACTGGAAAAGACAGGGGCACGCGACATGAAAAGTAAAGTAATTGCAAACAACTGCTGAGATTCACACGCAGCGAATGTTTACCTGATATGTATATCAGTATTAACAGTGCATAGTACTTTTACCTTTCATAGTTTCGGCTTTTTATCCTTCGTGACTTTCTCTAAACCGTATTCCCGAATTCATAATGTCTTTGTATCTTCTATCAAGTTTTTACATGTATGTATTTAGAACAGTGATAAGCATTTAAATGTTTAAAAGACAGAAAATCAAAAGGGGGACGGGTCAGAAATCAAGATAAAAAACTAAATGTTGTATTATTCATTATTTGTTGTACTGAATCCATGAAATGGTTAACATTGTTCATTGTTCATATGAACAAAAATGCATGTTATAGATAAAAAAATATACATTGAGCTTTATAGAAAAACAATTTGATTGCAATTTCCTATATGCTTTATATACATAGATATTTTTATCCATGGGCTATTTCATGTGATACCCTTTTCGTGATTTGAAGCAATTGATTTCATGCATATTGTTCAGACATCGCATTGAGAAAAGACAGAAATAAGAAATAAAGCAGGAACATGAAAAATTCGTTTCATTTAGCCATCTGTACTTACTTTTTAGCTATTGAGTTATTTATGCGACGTGCCTCTGATTTTCAATCCATAATTGATTGTATTTTTATGGTTTAGTCCAAGAGTCCAAGAGAGATTTTTGTGCAAGGACTGGCAAAAGCTAAGTTAATACGGACGTCAGAATATTGAAAACAGGCTTTTAGAAAATTGTTAAAAAATCAAGTCAGGGTCGACAATTATAGCAAAAAGCAGTTTTAACTATTTCTAAACCGTTTTTACAACTATACACTATAATATATAATATACAACTGTGCTAATTGGACACTTAATTGGATAGATTGAAACTGAAAAAAAACACGCTTTGTTTTATCGAATCGTGATTTACATCATCCGCTATTTTTTAGCATCTAAACCTAATATTCTGTATTCTGTACAGAAGCTATTATTTGCGGGCTGAATTCAGTGACGTTGATTCCATGTGGAAACGAGCTTAGTTCTCAGTCATTATATCTTTTTGGCTTGTGTATGTATATAGCATAACAATATAATCATATACTGGAAATATGATTGTACGATAAATAACATTTCTTTCGTCTGCCTTGCTCCAAGCCAATTAACTATCTTATAAGTGGTACATGAATATAATATATTATTTGCATGTAAGTCAGTAAGTGTGCGTGTTTTAGTGCGCAAAACTAAAACAGTTTGAAAACCAAAACTCAAGGATTTATTACAATTAGGTAAAATTAAAATACAATTTTTTGTATGGCACATGAACATTTTGCTTTTTTGCCCACAGAAAGAGCAATAAAATCCATCGATATGAAATTCACACATGCATACATACATGTAGACTATTGTAATAATGAGCATATTACACCTATCCTATAAGTAATAAGTATATACATCGTGCGGTGTGTACGTACATACTTGTAATAAACCGGTAGTTGGGTATAGCTAACCAAGTACAGACAATAGAGAGACTCGCAAGTTGAAAGTCTCACCCCGGCAGACTACCAAATTAATGTAAAACAAAGGAAAGAAAAAACCAAAAAAATTCGAAACCATATTCAAGAATCGAAAATCACTTTCTGTCTAAATTATCAAAGTAAGATAATGTAGTTTGTAATTTACAGGTGGTTTTTTGCATCAGGAATCAGGAGTCGTCCCTTTTGTCATCCCAGCTCTGCGTTCCTTGCAATATCACAGAGCATTATTTAAGCGACATGCGTATTATTGCGTATCCTGTGCTTAAAAAAACCTGCAAATAAATCATTGTTATTGGTAACTGCCCCTTACCAAAATAATCCGCAGGATCATGTTAGATTTTTATTGTATTCGTACACTGCCCCGATTTTCCATGGCAAAGCCATGGTTTGCGACCGAATTTGTCTATAAACTTGGCGGTTGGCCTGATGGCATAGGTACATGCTTTAAAACGTATTTACTTGGCGAAACTGCAAACGAAAAACAGCATACGAAAAACTGAGCTCCGAGCTAACAAAAATTGTATATGGAGAAGTATTTTCCTGATGAAAAGGGGTGCTTTATTGATTCTCTCTCACTCAGCACCAACGTGCAGGAAAAACGAGTTGAGTGTTAATTTTTCACCCCATCTTCCATATATGGAATATGTATGTATGCGAAAAATCAAAACTAATTTCAGACTTTCCCCTGATGACATCAACAAAAATAGAACAGACTATGTAGGCACGTTTGTATTAGGTGCCCTATACCTATGATGCATGCTGGAAGAAAAAGTATACGATCATTTATGTAAAAAACTAAAGCTAATGAGTAAATAGTAAATACACTTTTTACAAAAAGATTCTACTAGGTATCTTTTGGTCTAGCTTTTACACTTCTTCTAACGTATGTATGTATGTATGCATACTCCACATTATACCAGTAGTGATCAGTTGATAACACATTTATTCACATAATTGTGAAACACGTGTCATGATGATAATTACTGCAGGCAGATTCAAGAAAAAACTGGATCATAAATCACAATAACATAATATTATATACATACATATATAACATAGTTATATAACAATAACAAGCAATCAGTTTTATACTATAGTTGCTCTTACATAATTAAATAGAGCTTAATATTTTCAGTCTTTTCTTCCCCTTACTGATACAGACATACCATGCAGCAGTGATCAGTGATCAGTGTAAAGGATGCACGCACCATGTAGTCGCTGTTGTATTTGAAAAATATGTGTAACAATTGAATGCTTAATATTATGCTTCTTATTTATTCAGTCGTCAAAAGCATGAGGTAACATTGAGATTTAACATTATTAACAAATTATTATTATGATTATAAAATATAAAATGTATAATATTATCGTACGATTAAGAGTACACACATACAAAAGATCTGTAACAAGAACAAGATCAATAACAACAAGAGTAACAAAGTATACATACATATTATGGTCATATTATCAAAATGATGGTAATCAAAATCATATACGATCAATAATTTCGTGGATCGTAAACTTAAAGTTGAGAAAAAGCTCAAACATAAAAGATATTTATCTGTGTGTAGAAGCCCCATTTGTTCGGCACTTGTACAGATTACAGATACATGATACATGGATACATACCATTATTATAGGTATTTAATTGTCCAACTCATCGTCATTTCTTTCTCCTCTTGTAACATTTAATACTTGCAATGCATCTAATATGAATTGAGCGTATAATATACAATAGAGTATGTATTGATACATAGACATGGAGCATGTACAATGTACAGTACAGGGCAAACCGTATGTACATTTCCACTATATTTATGTTGGTATATATTAAATACTCACGAAGAAGTTAAAAGTTGTGGAGAGTGTGTGATGTGAGGTGATGGATATTAGATGATATTTATTGGCAAGGTCACCGAGTTTTACTTTAGACTTCAGACTTGCTGGCTGGGTTGGTCATCGTCATCATCTCCATCTCCATCTCTAGCGTTGGGCTTCTTCTCCAAGTTGGACTTGGTATCGCAGAACACGCTGCTGCTTTTGCGACTTTTGCCTACACAAGGAATCGCTCCTTCCTCTTCTTCATCGCTAAATGTCATGTCCGCACCTGAATTCAAAAGGAATGGAACAGAATAGAAAGAATAAGAATACGAATACGAATTACGAATAAGAAGTGCATTTCCTAGCTATTGTACATCTACAATATTTGTGCTAAACACTTCCTCCTCCTCAGTCGTACAGGATTCAAGGCTCTAAATATATATTTTAGTACATGGATACATTAAGCCCTAAAGATTTAAAGTTGGACACACACACACACACACACATACACAGTTTTTTGCACCGTTTTTTATATAAGGCATTCAACTCAACTCATCCAGTCTAAAAAAACTCATGCACAAATTAAGTTAAGCTAATGTATTTTAATTTTCGCCATTCCATGAGACAAAGAATAAAAGGAATAATATAATAGGATGACAATCCAGAAAAATTTAGACAAAAAACTGGCAAAAAACTACTTGAAAGAAGTACTTATTCATATTATAGAAAGGGTGATGCAGTCAGATGGAGACAATGTTATTATTATTATTATTGTTGCTGTTATTACTATTATTATTATGATGATGGCCAAAACTCTATCTATCTATCTTCTCTCAAATACCTAATACATACTGCATACTTACATTGTACATACATAAATACTACATGTACATTGTACATCATACATACTAAATAAAATGACACGAATCTCTCTCTTCATCATCAACAATTAAAAATCAGCGATCAACATTAAACTCAGGTAAGTCAAATTATCAAGGTAAGTATCTAATTTTATATTTCTTTCATTATCAAATATCAAGTATCAAATATATTTTATATTTTTAATAGGCAATGATAAAATAATAATGTACTTTTTTGTTTTACGTTTTACTTTACAGGTTTTGGACATGGACCGAAGATGAGAATCAAAACGACGTCACCAGTAATAAGAAGACAACAGGTAAGGATCCATTTAAAGTAACAATTAACACTCACACTTTACATTTAATTATTGGGTTTTAGGTTTCACATTTTACACTATATTTGCTAATGACTAATGACTATTGACAATTTTCTTTTCTTTCTTCTTTTTTTTTAGGTTTTAGACGGCCAGGATCAAGATTCACAACAAACAGGTAAGTAAAAATACAATACACAATACACAATACAATAATTATTATTACTACAACCTAATTACAATTAAAATTATCTTTTAATTTTTACAGGGAAAACGGGAGAGAGAGAGAGACAAAAACACACGTCCTTCCCCTTGCCCTATTCCCTATTCTCTGTCTGAATGAATGATTTTTGGAAAAGCAAAATCTTTTCCAAAAATCATTCATAATACGGCCACGTCAAAGACCGGCAAACTCCCCATTCAAACCGAGAGCAAGGATATTGCATGAGCAATATCCCTACTCTCTTCAATATTATACAAGTAGGTATGTGATGTATGTATGTACTTTACTGTTTACTGTTTATGCTTGACTGGATAAAGTTGAACAAAAAACATTTAATTAATAGGCTATTGTTTTTCATTTTCCATTTGCTGTGCATATATGTAATATGACCATTGTATAAACAATATTTTGTGCAGTACAGTTCAGTGTCAGTTATATAGGAAAAATCCAGAAAGAACCAAAAATGGTATACCTAAGTATGTTTGTTGAACATAAACTTTAAATATTGAAAAGAAAATCCAGGAACATGAGACAAAAGACACGAGAGAGACGTGTATGTATGTATGTGTAGACAAAAAAAGACCACAACCGCAATTTAATGGCGTGTGGCGTGTGACCGCAAACTCATAATCTCAGAATGAATTAATTTCAATATCACGCAAGCTGTTTTGATTTAGACAAAAAAGTAGTGTACATATTAATTTAATGTATTTACCTGAGTCTTGGCTGTCTTTTCTAGGAAATTGAATGGTGGAATCAGCAAGTTGACTCAAATCTATTACCTCCATCTTTTCATTCCTCTCATTCTCCTCGCAAGCTACTTCTTCTTCTTCTTTTTCTTTGGTTTGGCCCATCTCTAGATTCTCTTTGTCTTTGGTGTTGATTTGGACTTGAACAGTGTTGTTGTCCAAATGATTTTTTTCTGGATTACTGTGAACTGAGATGACAATGTCATTCTTTTTTCTATCTGAATCTCGTTCTGTTGACAAAAGCTCTCGGTCCAGAGCGTGTGAGTGAGGATGCAAATCTGAGTGTGAGTGGGAATGCGAATGCGAATACGAATGAGAGTGGACATGGTGATAATGACTCTGATGACAATGGACTTGACCCGGCTCCTTCCCCATTTCCTTGATAATGTCTGAGCAAATGCTGGGATGCTTGTTGTTGTTGTTGTTCATGCAACAGCAGTCGGGCCGCTTTGGTTTTTTGTAGACCCTCAAGATTTTCCACAGCTCGAGTCGAATCTTGCGATTGAGGAGTCCATACAAGACGGGGTTCGAGATGGAAGACAACATGAGCATGAGACTGGCCCAACTCCAAAGGTCAGGGCTGTACAGGGTAAGGGAGATGGGGAGTTGAGTGAAGATTAGTGAGCCTAATATGGCCAAAATTGTGGCGATCGTCTTTCGGGGTGAGTTTTGACTCGAACGCCGCTGTCTTATTTCCTCCAGCTTTTGGAGTCTGAAAAAATTAGAGACAAACCATATTAATTTTATGTTTCAACTTGGTGAACAGTTAGTTTGAAAACGAGGGCTCCCTGTGCTTGTCATACTAAATTTAAATGTTACTCTTTGATTAATTTTGGACATGAGACATGAATCACTTAATCATGACCAAGAGTTTACACTTGTCTGTCATCATCATCAGCATCATTACCCTCACTATCGTCACGTTTACAACCTCTAATTGAATACATACATACATACATACATACCACCACCCATTGCCATCGGGCGAGTGTCAAGTCGTATTCAAAAAGTCTTTCATTGCTTTGCGTCCATTCTTTCCTCCTCTTCTTCTTCTGCTTCTTAATTCTTAGTCTCTACGCCGTTTTTGTTCATCAAACTCAAAGACCCAAAGCTCAAGCAAATACAAAGTGTACATAGTTTTTTTGCTAGTGTATTATTTGTTGTCAAATGAATCGGAACTCATGATCCTCATCATGTATAATTGTTGTGTAATTTCTTGTGTTTGAGTACGTGTAAAACTAGATAGGCGTGGCCCACTTCCGTGTTTATGTACCAAGTTTATCAGTTATTATCTCTCAACAAAAACACCCGTGGTAAATACTACGAATGTTCTATCTCTCTTTATTTTTACCACTATATAGTAAACAACAAAAAAATACACACTGTCAACCGTCCACAACGGCAAAGTCAAAGTTAGAACTTGGAACGACATAAATTAAATGAAAATGAAAACAAAAATGAAAATATCATAAATAAATATGACAAAAAGTAAAAAAACTGAAATACGATAAACCGGTAGTTTCTACCAAACGATCAAATGACTGAAGGTAAGTGAAGACAGGAAAATAACAAGGGCAAAAAAGATATCTAATATAGGTAGCTAAAAGCAGTAAGCATCTTTGTATAGGAATACTACGCACATATGTACATACTTACATGCAGGTACGCAAAGAATTGTGAGACACACGCACGTACACGCACACATACGAAAATATCAGATGACTGACTTGAATGGAGTTTTTAGAATGGTGCTTGGTGATTATTTTTCCTATCATCTTGTGTAGAGGAGCTTGGGGCAAAAACGCCGTCAAGATTAGAGCTTGAAATGTTGACTAAAGTTGGCTCGGCAAAAAATGATGGATGACTATAAGCTACAAAGTAAATACCTCGTTTAATAGGTGTAAAAGTTCAAATGTCTCATTTTGCCTCACGCTGAGTTTGCTCATACACCAGTTGTGTTGAAAGTACCTACACTTACTTACATAAACGTTTCTCGAAAAATCCAGAATTTACACTTTTGATTTTGTGTATTTTACTGGAAGGTCAATAAAGGACTCTTTTCTAAATTGATGGTACCCGTTGAGTGATTTTTTTCCATAGTTGGCTTCATAAAAAATTAAAATACATACTAATGAAACCAGTACCTTCTTTGCCCAACTCCCCCTAATATTAGTGTCATGTTTCTACTATGTATTTGGCATTAGGATGTAGGATTACTACTATCATATCATATTATTGTGTGTTGTCTTCCTACCGGAGTTTTGAACTTAATATACACCTGCATGCAGCTATACAAGACGTCTGACCTAAAAAGATTGGGATTAATAGCATGCTTTCGATTTTTGATTCGGCCTGACTTGACTTTTTGCTACTTAAATCGTCGTGTGTTTGTCTTGTACTGACTTTTTAATACTTAGACCTGACATGACAATATTGTTATCAGCATAAAGTTGTCAAAGTTTATGCTTACATGTGTATACTTGATACTTGTACATACTGTCAAAAGTCAAAATGTGTCGTCCAAAAATGGTTTCTTCATTTTTATACCTCCCTATTATTTTTGCTCTGCCTTTTCATTCTGCTCTCAAGCCTCGACTTTGACTTTTGATTTCAAGAAGTTTTCTGTATCTTTGTGCTGTCTTAATAGCAAGCAGAGAATCAGGCGCGTGTATACATTGTAAATACGCAGATCAATATGTATGAGTGGAGTGACTCTCGTTTTCGTTTTCCTTATGAGATCAATAGAGACACGTAACATGTATTCATATAATATAGATGTACAACTTTGCTCCATAGAACCGTCACTTTAATATACTAATCGCCCAATGAATTATTGGTTATTGTAGGTAATAATATAGAGATCGCACGCTTCGATTGCTCCTGATTCCTTATGGAAGCATGTGTCAAATATCTTTTTCAAGTTAAAAGTCATGGGCAAGAATAATGAATAATAAGTGATAAATTTCAAATTCGCCTTACACATGATGTGTGTTTTAGCTTCATACATTCTAGCCTAGCCATTGGTCTTGCATCTTGATTAAATAACACCAAACCAAGCACAAAGCAATGCAAGATTTAATCTTTGGTGTTTTAATTGAGATTTATAGTGTCCATTAATTATCATCAATGGCAAGGTCTTCATACGATTCAATACAGTCCATTTTTTACTCTTCTCATCATCATTTGTTTACATATTATTTACACATGCATTATAACTATTATTGACACCTTGTCAAAAAACTAAATTTGTTTTTTTGCCCATTGTATACATTGCGCTATGTGTATGATAGAGTGTACATATTTAAATACACAAAATAGAGTGCGCTGTTCAAAACTACTCTCTCTTTGGGAACTTTTACACAAACATGGAAATATTTCCGAATATCATAAGTAACAAAAAGAGAGCCTGAATTATTTCCAGACTTGAAAATTCCCAACTAAAAACCATTGACACTAAATTTAAAGTTCATTACTGGATTGTTACATCTAAACTATTAAAATGGAATAATTATAGTGTTTGTACCTGAAGGAGTTGACTTTAAGGACGTGTTGCAGCAGAGATGCTGGTTTTTGACAAGGCTCAGAGGGGTAAGCTGAACTTGGCCAATCGGACGATATACTCGATGTAAACTGGCCGATTTGAACGTTTTGGCATTTTTCTTTGGCAATCTAAATAGTAAGTCAGAACAAAAAAGTCGTAAAAAACCAAGCAAAATACGTAACATATGTATGTATAAACTTGACATTTTAATCTTTATCTCTCTACATGATTTAACCTTAGATTCTCCCAACTCTCATATTTAACCTCCAGAAATGTGTGTCTTTTTGCTTGGTGTGCAATAAATTGCAGGAGAACCGGCATTATTATCGATTAGTAATCATTAATTAGTAGACTCAAGATCAAATCAAGAGTTTATTGCAATTTATTGATTACGAGTACTCAAATTGTTTATATAATATTTAGACTTAGTGTCAATAACTAAATAACATGTTGCACTTTAAAACATGAAAGTCCATAAAATTTAATTACAAAACTTGATGAATATTTATAGCATTTCATAATCTGGATGACTGTAATGTTGAATTGAGATTTGGGAGCTCTGATATTGATTTTCATCATCTTTCTGACTGATATTGTACTTTGACTATGTAAATACAGAGTATGCACTTGATAGTCATCATGTATAAAACATAAAACAGAGTCAAGTACGTCAGGAATCTCTTTCAAGCTTACCGTAAATATAATATAGTAGCAGACGGACATCATTAAAAAGCATATCATAGTGACAATGCTGAACACAATGGCAAAGTATGGGGAAAATGGCAGAACAGGATGATGACCATTTCTGTACAGATACATTGGGTTCAAAATTCAAAATACATTATAATACACATCCATACATACATTATAAATAGATTCACCCTATTTTATTATCCTTCCTGATCTTGGCAAAGACATAAAATTGAAAAGATATCTCAGGCTGTATTATCTACAATATATTCAACCAGTTTACTTACTTACATATGTCAAATCAATGTAAAACTTGGGAAACTTTAAATTTGTCAGCGTACGATAATCGATAATGAATACTTGATCCCGTTATTACTTATGATACTATTTATCATGTTTGTAAACACGGCTCAAACGGAATGCTTATATTATACAGTATGTATGTGAAAAAGTGCACACACATTAATCGTATCATGTTTGAAAATCCTTTGGCTGGAGTAATCGCAGCGGTATTTATTTCAGGAAGTTACAGACAACTAAACGTTTAAAATAATTTTCATAACTTTATAGACGGATGATGCACATGTGAATTCCATTTGGATTGACAGTGACACTGGCTACTGAAGGGTGCGTAAATAATTCAAAGTTTATAAACTGACAAGTTCCCAAACTACGTGACACGTGAGCACGTTTCAAAATACAGACTTTAAAATGGCCGTAAAAGATTTTACAAATAATATAGTGCGAAAAAATGTAAAATACATCATACAGCTAAAACGTGAGACAAAGTTAAAAAGAAAAGAAAAAGACTTACTGATGAGGAACAATTAAAGGAATAATTGTAACGATAGTTGATAAAATCCAGAGAGATACGATTATCAGAGAGATTCTTTGGGTTGTCACAATTGACTTGTACCTCATCGGCTTGGCAATCGTTATGTATCTATTTTGGGTACAGTGAAGTCAAATT
This sequence comes from Sminthurinus bimaculatus, assembly GCA_034698285.1. Lineage (NCBI taxonomy): Eukaryota > Metazoa > Arthropoda > Collembola > Symphypleona > Katiannidae > Sminthurinus > Sminthurinus bimaculatus. Next base: position 9,010 of record JAQIVE010001676.1, on the reverse strand, counting down.
ATGTTAAACGTGAACAAAATGCATTAGTGCTCTTTATCAGTTTTACACACAGACACAATATTCTATGCACTAAGTTAGTTTTCCTGTCATCATATTTTTTGATCCACTGCTGAGGCAGCATTTGTATAGCATTTTTAATGCTTGCTAAAACCGGTATTTTCCATATACTTGGCACAATCTAAACGTGATGGCTTAAACTTCTTAACTCATGATGCATAATGCATAATGGTTGGAAATATAAAAAATTAGATTACAAGCGATAAAATTATTGTAAAATGAGCAAGTATTTAAAAATATTTAAAAAGGTGGCATTTCAATAAGTTGCAGGGAACACATCATGTAGTATACACATATATTGTAACATAATATACGTAATGCAAAGTTAATAATAATTGTAATTTATTGTCTCCTCTCCTTGCTCGACCTCAATTTTACTCTGTATAATCTGTATATAGACAACGTTAACTAGATCAAGAGTGTATGTCTATTTTGGAAAAATAAAAGTGCTTAGAGGCAAAACATAACAACAACAACAAAAGCATCTTATTTACCTCTCGATTGAGATTCCAGTCATCAGCAAAGAGTTGTGGATGAAAGCTCCAAAGAAAATGACATTGTACACATTGACTTGGCCCGTGAGCAGGCACAGAGAAAACGTGTCAATGAACGTTGAGAGTGAGACCAAGAGTGTCAGCAGCGAAAATACTAAGTGAGACGCTGCCAAACTCAGCACAAATCTAATGAGTAGCATAAGCAAAAAAGAACACAAAACACGGTTTAATTTCAACTTTGTACACAACTCTTTTGCTATAGCATAATTGTATGTATATCACACATTGGAAGAAAAATTATTGTCACTTTGTCTTCAATAATCAAATGCAATATATTATGTACTTGCCTGTTTGACGGGCATCTGAATAACGATTTTTGGACTAGCACGCGAAGAATGGCTCCATTTAAAAAAATACTTAACAAGTGGATGAACACACGGAGAACTGAGTTTTCAAATTCCATTTCACACTTCATTTTACCTTCTTCTTCTTCAACTATCTTGCAATTAGTTGAAGAAGATCAATGTCAACACTTAACAAATATTTGTCACTGATTTTTCTATTGTGGTCAACTTTACACATTTTAAACACTGTTTAAAAAATTTGATCACTGGTGACACTAACAAGCGATGTCACACCATATTTTTCTCCTCATTTAAACACTGCAACACAAACACCGACGTAAACTCACAATATCAATGTCAGCGTGTGCAAAATGCAACTGGATTCGATTATTAAATTATGGGGGAGAGAAAGTAAAATTATTTGTTTAGACGTTCACTTGCACCAAGTAAATAAGATCAGCTGAAGGCAAGAACTGGAACTCATGAATGGGTAAATGGTAATGAATACGAGACATAGGAGTGACTTGTATTATATTATTATAATCATAAAAACAAAAGGAAGAAGCAGACTAACAACAATAACATATGTACATAGTACACATAATATGTATACACTGATAAAGATAACAAATGCGTTGATTGATGCAGACGTGTATACAACACTTGAATCTGGTTTAAGCTTTAAACTTTTAACTCGCGTGTACTCGTGAGTTGATTGAGTGTGACTAAGGGAAAAGTTCTCACTCTCAAGAGACAAAAGACAACTTGCGTCTACACTTGAGGGGAAATTTCTTATTCTCAGCCCGCTTATGTAAAAAAAGTCAAAGCGGATCTTGGAACTGCAAGAAATGGAAGAAAAAAACAAAAGAAGCAGTCAAAGTACAATATACACACAAATACAAGTTCTCACTCACATGGAATGGTATAAAATCGGGGAATCCCAAGCACGAAGGGAGCAAAATATTTAATAATATATACCTATAGTATTATACATATGAACAGGGCCATACAATACAATAATAATATACCATAATATGATGAGGATGATGATGATGACGCAACCAGAGTAAATGGTCCCTAATACTTCAACTTCGACAACAACTAATACTATGTATTTGTATATTATGTGAATGTATTATGTATGTATGTATTCCAATACCAACTACTGATGTTTTGTTACTCTCTGAGATTTGAGACTTTAGACGCATGCTACTGCTACAATATCTTAATAAATGTTATGACTTGTTTGAGCTGAACCAAGTGACTGACGATGAGTGAGCCAAGAGAGTTGCTGAATTCAGTACACATTATTGTGTACTATGGTGAACGCACATTGTTGGACAGAGTGAAGGTCAGCTCAAATTCTCAAATGTCCCATGTGTATCTACATAAATATATGTATGTGTATCTATACTTACGATTAATCCCATAATAATAATAATAATACATTTGTATATTAAATGCTCCAATGTTGTTGCATATCTTTTCTTCGAATCTATATACATACTCGCATTCAATTCTGCACAGGCAAAGTCTTAGCATACATGTATGTATGTATTTATTTTTTATTCTCTCTTCTGTTTCTTTCTTTGATTCCACTAGCTATATAATATATAACTAATTAAGTATCTGCATATTGTATATTGTGTTATGATTATTATGTACTACATATGTATTATTATTGTGGACTGGATTGTAGATTATAAAATGCCAAAAGTTCGACTCTCTCATATAAAAATGAACCATATCCATTTCAAACTTCAAACACAAAGATGTGAAATATTGATACATTGTAATATGCACGTACTTAATATATAATATATGTAATATGTACATGCATAAATAAATATGTATTACTCATAATACACATTACACATTTCCCTTTTTTATTTTTGCCCTCCCTCTCCATCAATTTATTAGCCATATAAACCTTTTCATGGCTGCTCTTGAATCATGAGCTTTGGTAAAAGTTGACCGAACATGGCTTAGCAAGGGCTTATAATAAAATAATACTTTAAAATTTAACCTTTAAAGTGTTACTTATTGCTTATGCTATTTACAATGTAAAATATATCATTATGTCAGTATCTTAGATGAATGATTAATTGTGTATTGTATAAATATCTGGGTGCAAATTATTTTTTCCATTTTCCCTTTTCAACAGTGTACAGTATATGCAGTGCAATAGCTGAATATCCGTATGGTGCGTTTTATATGATAAAACTTTTAAGTAACAGTTCTATGCAATTTTCTTTTCATTGCCAACTCTCAAGTTTGTTCACGTATGCATAAAAAGAAAAACGAAACCAAAAGAAAGTGTTCTAAAGTATTAACCGCATGTTATGTAAGTAATATTAAATCTAAACTAAGTTACATAAGGTGAATTTTCACGACGAGAAAATGAATACCGCAGAATCATCATCAAGTATCATTTGCATTTATAATCTGTATTCGTATGTTTGCTTATGTAGGTATAAAGAATGGAAAAGTTGCAAGGCAGACCTGGTAAACCAGGGTAAAAATATACTGACTGCATTATGTTTTTTGTTACAGAATGTACTGGGTAAGTTGTAAACTGTATAAAATTTATGCACCTGATAACCTGGCATTCGGAATTTGAAGGTGGAATTTGATGGTTTTGAAGGTGAAACGTTCTACTATGTGTATAAAGTAATTGTACGTGAATGTGAGGCGAAAGTATAAAAGGAAAGTAAAAACTAAAAATATTTCCCGGCAGGGTAGTTTCCATTCAAGTTCAGATAAGGAGATATTTTGTTTTAGAACCAGGATTTTATGATATAGAGAAAGTAACATGTATAATATTTAATGTATGTGTACACTACATGGGTACAATATATTGTTTATTGTACAGCTTAATATGAGTGAAACTTGTGCCCATCGGTATTGATTCTAGCATTTACCAAGGTTGATGGGCGACGGTATCATTCCACTGACTGATTCACAAAAATACGAGTCCGAACTCTCGAGTTGCACTGCTGACGATGACGGCCGTCCTGAAAATTTGATGACAAATGTATTGACGGAAGAGAAAGAAATTTCCGTTGGAATTTGATGTGGATTTTGAGCCTGTACGATGAACCATAAAAATAATAATAATGAAAAAAATCGTACATTATTATGCGAGGAAAAATGCTGAGCGTTGTGATTTCTCATACTTTGTTATTCCTGAAAAATTCGTCACATGTTTTCTTGGAATACTTTGACTATGTATCGTATACTTATATACATACATGTATAGTGCATGCTGCATGCTAAGAATCGCTGTAACTATTTATTACGCATTATGCATATACTTGTAATATTTTCATTTCAACATCAAAGGAATAATGGAAACATTTGAGATGTTTTACTTATTTTTGTTTTATGTTTTAGGTCTTAAATAATAATAGTTATCGGAATTTACACAGACGATCTAAAAACGGGTTTCCGTGTTATGTGTTTCTTTAACATGCTGTATTCATGTACTTAGAATTTGAGTACAAGGGAAGAAAACTGTTACATGATAAGAGGTTGGAATCTGGAAAAAACCAAGAATGATGTATGTAGATGATTCCAAAATTAACCTACGTTTGCGACATTGCCTTACTTTGGTTTTGAAAATTTAAATGTGGGTATAATATGTGTATCGCTTCGGCTGTAGACGTCAAAATAGAACTTGAAAGGAAATTACGCATAAAAGCACGATTTTGAATTCTCGTTAGCAAGATTAATGATTCTTTTTATTCTAAAAAATACAAGATTCAAAGTGCATGGCGGAATATCTCTCGACAATAAACATACAAAACGCATGTTTAATGTATTCCGAGCATAATATGTAATACATTCTTAAGTATTACGTACAAATACGTATTATGTATTAAAAATTAAAAATCTGACATACATTACAAGTACTGCCTATCAATTATCAATTATGTAGGAACTTACAATATATAGTAGCGTTTATCCGGCAGATTTTAGAAATACATTTTTACCTACATTTATAGTAATAATGATTGCATGTAAATGGTTTTCACTTCACGTTTAGGTTTCCTCGAACTGTTTATATTATTTGTCACTTAATACATTCACTGCACGTAATTGCGTATAATGACAGTTTCATCATTAGTCACTGTAATTACCTTGAAAATCTCCCCACTATGTAGTGACGGCAGAATTCACGATCTTGTTACCGTTTGTAATATCAGTTCCAGCACAAATGATGTTGAATCCATGATTTTTAGCTACAAGTTGAAGACTAACAATTTCACTTCTGGTAATTCCACCCACTACAAAAATTAGAACATTCCGTCCTCGTCCATAAGCTTCCAAGCCAGACTGACACTTGATGAAACTATCTGAGATTTGGTAAAATTTCATGAGATCTTCTAGTTTCTTTTCCATTATAGTAGAATTGGTTTTGGGAGTTGTTAAAGTTGACAATATTTCATCTGTTATCTTGGCTACAAATGGTGTGTAAGCTCCATTAAAGATGTAACTGGGGTGGTTGGGAGATTCAATGCTGACGTCAATATTTGCTGCAGGAACTGAAATTTTGTTAAAATGAACGTTACATTACTGTATTACTTTTTAGTTTTTGTTACAAAATACAAAACTTTATAGGCTCTTTAGGTCTTAAAATTTTAGACTCTTTAGATTACGTACCTAATTTTCTAACGATATTCTGAAATGATGGCGATGGAGTTTTCTTAAAATCCTTTGGAATTGACTGGGAAAATGAAGCATTGGCAACTCTTGACATAACTTCAGCGACTCCTTTTGCATTCACTTCAATCCCTCTGTAGCCATATAAAAGTCTCATTGCCTCCAAATTTGCAAGGGTAATGGCATGCTTAAATCCATAACTGTGTATAAATTGACTTTTGATTGATTTATAGTCTCGAACACCATCCTGAGTTAATGAGATGAGGCACAGTAATCTCATAATACTATTCATGTCATAATGTTTGGCCATGGCATCTTCAAGGAAATTCTTAGTTTCAGCGTGAGCAGAATTTTCCAAAATTTTTCCCTCAAGATCAACTTGCTTTCTCAAGTCTGTCGACTTTTGATTGATAATAACACCCACTGCATCCAAGTGTAGACTAAGACTTCTCTGCTTAACTTTGAGGGCATTTAAATCTTTCTCTACAAAAGCTCTCATAGCTTGCACACTCATCCCAGCACTTTCGTCTTTTAGCCTCTTAATCTCCTTTGCTTGATTTTGAAGATATGGAATCACACGAGAGAAGTGCAGCCTTCGAACCTTTTCAAATACAGGATCCGATGATGTCATTACTAATTGAGTGTTTGTATCCCGACCGGTTACTTCAGGGCCAAATGTGATTGTTTTTCCTTTTATTCCAAACACTTCGTCCAACATTCCTATTTATAACAAAAAGGCAAAACAATGGAATATCATACATGTGCATACTTCACTTATTGCCGGTCTTTTGAACTCATCAAATAAAAGTTACATAATCGACAATATAATTTAATGTATCACGCATCGTAATATAATACTGATATTTACCTTCATATGAGAGGGACGTCATCAGCGGACTTACAAAGTCCATTGACCGATCAACTAAAATTAGGGTTGGAAGATCGGATTCTACCTGTCTATGACCTTGAAGAGAACTTGAATATATTCTATCGTATTCGTCCAACATTTTGACAACACTATTTGAGAAACTCCCCATTGCAACCTACATGGACAAAAAAGCAATAGAAAAATAAAATAAGTAAACAATTAAAAGGTAAATCAGGATTACAATAAACTTGCTACTTTCCATCCATATTGACAGCATAGAAAATATAAATTATGCAAACATAAAAACTAAAAGAATTACCAAATGATGAAAGTCTCCAAAAATTCCTCTTAGATTGAAAATGGACTTTGCTACTGATGCAACATACGATGTGTCATGATGAAGCCACAGATTGGGTACTATATCTTCATACTGAAGGCTTAAAATGTGATCATCAAGAGGTAGCATTTCATAAGAATATTGCCGAAAAGTGACATGTCCATAGACACCCTCCGACTCAAACAAAGATGTAATGACATGAAGAAGACGGGGAATTACAACCACGGCGTATTGAAGGTTAACTCCCCTCGCCACATTGGAGTTTATTTGGTCACAAACTAATTTGGCAAAAAATAATTCCGAACGAATAAAATAAACACATTGGGTCACATTGTTCGAGGGTTGAGGAGGGCCGGATTTTTCTAGAGTAAAAACTTTTTCTACGCCATGATCCCTGCAGAAGAAGTGTAGTAAAAAATATGGGATAAAAAAAACAACATAATAATATGATGAATCATGATTGATGATGATAGAATCAATTATGTTTCATTAAGGACTTACTTTAAATACTGAAAATTTGCAATGAGATCCAAAGTTACAGTCAATTTTGAATCTATCACCAAGTACTTTTTTCCTCTAAAGATTTTTAAAGCTGACCCTAAATTCTCCCTTGATATTGCTTTGAGTACCTTCAAGTCCGGGGCCATTTTGTTGCCCCCTTATTAGAATTTAATTGTACTCCTAACTAATTTAACTATAACAAAAATAAAAACACTAAACACTATTAAATCTTGAAAAACTAAAAATTTTGATATCTGCAGATCTGAGAATTTTCTTTTGAACTGCCGAAATGCGTTTCCGCCTTGAATGTATCCTTGACTGTACAACGAATAATAAGTAGGTCTTTGTTATAGGCCACAGGTTTTACTTTTTCCATTTTTAATGTGACAAAGATTATAAAATATTTAATTTACACGTTTTATAACCTTTTTAAATTGTCCAACATAAAATTGAAGGGTGCATAATATATTTTCGAAAAATATATACATACTTTGAAGTCATAATGTCATCTGGATATGAAGTATAACGTTATACATACATTATACATAATTTTAGGACACAAAGACTTAAAAAAAAACGTTTTCATCACCTTTGTCCCCTCTTACATAACAATGTACAAAATTTCACACAATTATGTGCGACATTAAACTAACTATACTTATAATCGACTTATTTTGAAACAATCATTTTTGTTTTGGATCGTATTTTCAACTTAATCTTTTGAGCTTATGTGTGATTTGTGATTGACTTTCAAATTCGACGCAGTATAAATTCCAATCATGGAATCAATTTATTTGTAAACATCAAAAGTACAAACTTTTACTTTTTGCACTTGAAAATATGCACACACACCGTTGCCTGATAACATCACAATTGAAGTGAGGTGAAAAATCTATAGGAAAATTATTTTATAACATGGTGCAAACAAAAGGCTGACTGGGGATAGTGTGTAAACAGTACAGCTTAAGGTTCAAGTGCACGCAAAACACAGAGAGTGAGATTGAGATAAGGACACGCACTGGACAGCAAGCAAGTATGAATTTCTAATACAAAATCATACTATGTACCGATATTTTTGAAAATTGGAATCATTGAAGTCAAACACATATTCTAAGTGTATACATACACTACAAATATTTGCGAGCACCAAACCAATACAGCAAAAACATAGAAACGAGGAAATGACTGCATGTTTCATAATTCACATTACATATTACATAAACACTACACACGTTATGCAACATTATTTCGTTCATGAGATGAAGTGACAAAAAGTGATGATAACCGAAAAGACGATTACTTCCTATTTCCATTTCCTATTTACATTTTTCTCTTTTGAATCAAATTTTGCTTCATTAGTATTTTTAATATATGCGACTAATATTTAATATGCAATTCTGCCAAGTTCATTTTTCTCGGACTATAAAACCCAGAATCAATTTCAAATTGAGCATCAAATCCAATCACCAGCTCCTCTTCTTCACATCTTACCAACAAAAAACTAAACCCGCATTCAAATACTTTTAATAGCTCTCTATTTCATAATTTTTGTGATATTTTGAGTTAGTAAGAAGACAATTGAAAAATGTTCAAGTTACTACCTTTGGCCATTTTGGTCGTTGGCCTAGCCCAACAAGCCCTCGTCGCTCCAACAGTTGACCAAAAGCTGATCAACTCATTGAGAGAGAAGACGACCGCAAACATTATCGTTTCCATGAGAGAGTCCACGGCCAGCGTTCTTCAGTCG
>JAQIVE010001675.1:0-23464 GCA_034698285.1 Sminthurinus bimaculatus | reverse complement strand
CCATGCGAAGAATTCTAATTTTAGAATTTTGAATAAAAAATTTTATGTGAAATATAAACTCGCATTTAGTGTTCCACTTTAACCATATCCAAAACACAATGCATAATACAAAGACGACAACCTAAAGAAGTGAAGGAAATACATACCTAAAAATATTACGACGAGGGCATGATGTACGGACGGTTCTAAAAGTAGAATGTACAACATAATAATAATTATTATCATCCATCATCGAAACTGAGGGTACATTTTAATGTTAACTACATATTGTACACTTCGTGTCGTTCTTGCTCATCCAATGTTATTACCTCCGATTCCTGAGCCCTGTAATAGCAAAAAAAAGAGAAAAACGATCATTATAACTACATATTTCATTTCATCACAAGTTGTGATTCACAACTCATCACTGCTATAAAAATAATTCATTGAAAATCCATTGATTCAATACATGTTAGCAAAACGAAGTAAATTCAAAGGCCTATCATTTCCACCACAGCATGCAGAAAATGCATACTACTAATGCATATAGGAATCATTTCACAGTCATGCAAAAACTTTTGTACTCTTCATATTCTGTACAAAGATATATTTTTTTGATTAATTAACAGTAATTATTATTATTACCAAACTACAGGTCATTTTGAGATCGTTGATGTTCCAATATTTCTTAAAACAAAACTGATGGTTACTGTATTTAATTCGGTTACAATTGTAACTTTTTTGGGCACCTCTCCAAACATACCGTATTCTTTGTTTCACTTAATATTAGTAAAATAATATTTGTATATTTATTATTATAATAATATTTATTGTTATAGCTTGTATAAGGCAATTCACGATAATGTGTGGAAGTTCTCTTTTTCATTCACAATTTACTTTTAATTTCCGTTTTGACCTTCTTGTACACAGTTTTACAAAACTAATATGTAATGTATGTATGTATACATAAAAATCTTCAGTATCAGTTTAGTTTAGCTATATAGAAGGTACATCATTTATTAGGCAAATAAACTTTTGATTTGTTAAATATATTTTGGATACGAGTTCAAGTACACACCGAGAAGATCGTTCTCAAGTAAAACAAACCACTTTTGACGATGAAAAACATGAGACAAGAAGGTACAATTACTGCGTTCATCGCCACCACCACTCGTATACAAACTATAATATGCAATAGAACCGATTGATAGATTTTTGAACCGTAAAAAGGTCCACAAAATCCCTTGTCCTTCCTTGCCCTTTCAGCTATGTACGTGTGTATTGTATGTACATTTCAGGCACACAAATAAGCATACATATTTGTTTTTTTTACAACAAGGACCAAGAGGAAAGATGCACTCTTCTCATCTAATTCTTCTGCTTGTATCCTTGTCCTTTCTTGTATAATATGGTGTGTTCATAACGTTGACTTCAGGTATAGCTCAGTAATCTCAGAATCTCACCAATTCAAACACACACACAAGCAGAGTATAGAAGCACCTTATACATGTCACTGCCTATAGACGAAGGAGTGCTATGCAGTGCACCTTAATTCTATCACGAGCTCGCTGAATGTTTTTTTGAGAAGAACAACAGCAATCACATTTTATTATTATATTAATATTGTTCTTGTGACAATTGTGGACCTCTACGGGTCTCATCTTATCCTCTTTCAGCTTTCAATCGATCAACATCAAGTCACTAACATAACAATGTTATACTAGATACGAATATCACTATCGTTGTATCATGGATGTTTAGACTTTTTAAAAGTATACGACACATTTTTCTTTTCTCCTTCTTCAACTCACACTCTTTTTATACAATTTTTTTGCTCTTTCTTTCTTTTTCAAAGAACACAAACAAACCTATGCGTTTAAAAAAATAATTTCAATAATGTTCCACTTAATTCCATCACGAATACACAGGATAGTATAGTTATTCAAAAAAAACTGCGTTGTTTGCAGCAAAACAAATGGAGAGTTTTACTTTCCATAAACCACACAGTAATTTTCCTCGTTTCTTCCCCCATTTCCTTCATTGTACAAAATACAAAGGACTGGAAGAACAGTTGAAGTAAGACGACGACGACAAAGTTTACTTGAACAAGGATTCACCAAGTACAGGCTGCTGTATCTGCTCATACTGCGTACATCTGCGGCATGCATATATTATGAAGTGCACTGTATACTGATATACTGCTAGTGCCATACACTGTCCAAAAGGACCCTAGTCCTTTTTAAACAACACAATTTCAAATCTGGAGAAATCGAAACTTTGGGTGTAATGTATATTACATATATTCAGTTTGTTGTATTAGAAAAGAATCCAAGAAGAAATGTAAAACACAAGTTTGAGTAGTATGTATTATATTATGCTTCTTTGTGTTGAGTGAATGAACCAACAAAAGATGTCTTGAAGATAGGAAAAAACACCCGGAGAGGTATAAATGTATGTATATTTAGCAAAAGTCAAATGAATGGAATTTAATTAATATCAAGAGGTCTGGAAGTTAGATAGATTTCTGAAGACCACATTTTCCAATGAATAGTAAAAACATGTTGGCAGAGAAATGTAAAAATATCAAAATTAAGTACAGAGAAAGAGACAAAGAGAACGGAAATAAGCAGGAGAAGCAGCAGTCGAGTGGAGATTCGATGCTTGCCTTGGAAGTCTGTCGACTTCGTCTCTGCAACTAAGTCATCATATCGAGGTCTCGCTCTCGCTCTGCCTCTCTACAAGATTGGAGCAAAACTTGGTTGCTCAAAAGAGTATACATATGCACGCTAGCTCCGAACTCACGTCACAGTTTCCGAGGCACCCAGGCTGTGTGTGTGTGTGTTCATGATAGAGAGCGAAGAGGAGAATAAAATTGCTGCCCAACAGAGAAAGAGAAAGAGAGGGGGAGGACTACCTTTGAAATGCATTTCTATACACCCGCAAACTATATATTCCAGTCTCGAGTCTCTAGTACTTTATGGTCTAGAATGATATGGATATGATACGGAATTGCATGTCACATAAGCAAGCATGTTCGCCAGGAACAGTTTGTCTGAGTAAGAAGCTACAGAAAAGCCTTTATATAATATTATTTTACTACATTTTTAATGGTAGGTACTGAAATATTTCTTTGGATGCAGAATAGAAAAAAAATATTGCAATAACCATAATAAGTCTACAGTCTACACCAGTTATAGACTTTTATACTCTTATCTATATTAATTTAGCAAAACATTTGCAGGCTCGCTCCGTCCGTTTAATAATACGCAAACAAAGCATATTTAGAGGCTCACTTTCTTTAAAACTACGCCATATTTTACCATAATTACTATTATTCCCTTCCATACAACATTCATTCACTGGAGCAAAAAACCAAGAGCTTATAGAACCACCCTGGGAAATGTTTGCGTGTCGTGTAACTTGAACAATAATACAATTTTTGCACACATGCATGCATACCATGCCTCTTGCAGAAAAAATCCTTGCTATTCAAAAGATCATAATAAACTCTCTATGTGTGTATATATAGTTTTACCTGTATTTTCATTTTATTATGATCTGGAACTTTAAATAAATAAAATTTTATGGTATAACTGCCATGTAGATATATTATGTATACATACCAATAACAATAACAAACTACAAACTAAAGACTGTTCAATGAATCAGTATATTTCCCACACAAACGTAATGCAAAGTATGAATTTTCATTCCATTTCTTCATGAACTCGCTTTCACTGGATGATGATATGAGGATATGCAGAGATCCAGCACCGTACCCTTCAAGAACTTAAAAATAGGGGGAAAATATGTGCCAAAAACCCTCTAAAAATAGGCCAAATTTTAGCGAATGATCGAATTATTCTCCATTTTCCTTGTACGAAAAGTTAGATTGTAAATGGTAAATGGTAACTGTCAACATACAACATATATATTTTATGTTTGTCTATAATATAGTCTGGAATCCAGACTCTTGATATTAAGTATAAGAAAATGTGATTGCTGTATTGTTTTCCATAACTCATATTACATTCTAAATATTAAAGCGTGTAATAAAGTGCATAATAAAGTCTGTAGTTAGTTATTATTTACATTTATAGTACGACTCCCTATGTACGGGATTCAAATTAGGATAGTTATTGTCAATTGGCTTTAAAATTGCTTAACACAACACATAGTACAAGTGGTTAAATTATTCGATGTTTAGCCTTAAAAACTCACGGGTAGAAGTAATTTTCCAGTACAATTTATTAAGTAAAACTTGAGACTTCTACATTATTGCCGAAGTATATTACATATTACGAAAGAATATAAATTTTATGCTTGCCTTTAAAAAAATAAAACAAAATAGTAACGCCACATGCATAACATATTATATAAGGACAAAGAGCCCTTGCTTCTCACTTCTCCAGTATAATATTTATATTCATAATGTACATACAGCACTCGCCTTTTTTTCAGACAACTCGTGAGCTCGTGAAGAGGAAAATGATGGTACTATAGCATTTACATTTCCATCATGGGATGTGGCACAGTAGTTGGCTTAGCCTCAGAGGCAAGCCCGTATTCCGTAAAATAGCAACTTCGCTACCGTGGCATACTAACCTTGAATCCTATTGATTCCTTCATACACATTCGAAGTTTGCAGCCCGTAAGAACTAAGCTCGCTCGCTCGCTCGCTCTCTCTCTTTCTTTCTCGCTCTATCTATCTTCTGTTCTTTCTACTCGTGGAGCCTATCTTTCTATAGATATTTGGATACTGATAGTCATAATACATTAGATTGTGTACACATACGGATATAATAATATATACATGTACATTTGCTTTCCTTTCTAAACTTTCATGGGAAAGAGAAAGGAAAAGAAGTGCAGGCGTAGAAGAGAGGGCAGGCGAGGTAGAGAGAAAGAGAGCCGCTAGCTCGAATTGCAGCTGCTCCGTCTATCTTCCATACACACACACATTATACATTTCCCTGTAATGTAACCTACTAACGGACAGGCGAAAGGAGGGCACGAGAAAAACAGGCCCTTCTGTCAAATACCCGGATTTTCCATCAACTTTGAGAAAACAACTATACCCCTCCCCATCTTTCCACATCGGGGGCATGTATGCACATGAGTACATTTATACCCCCCGTCTTCATTTTTTATTTATATACATACCACCATTCCCACAACTACGCGAAAATAAAATAATCTGGTCTTATTCATTAACCACCACTACTATTATCATAATCACTACCATTTTACAGGAGCGAGAGACACGTCTTAAAGCATACAGTATACTCACATAAAGCGATGTAATAGATTCCAAAGCCTCTCCATGTTTTCTTGTCCATTTTCTCGGCTCACATATCTGTACAACTGATAGAATCTTAGCGCTTCCATTAAAACCAGGCATTATGTGTTGATTACACGGCCATAATCATAATAAACGTTATTATGGACGTATAATATACTTCTCTTGAAGCGGAAGGAACAAATCGCCATCGTCTACCATTAGTGAAATCATGAAAACGACTCTTTTATCATTACACGTATATAGTATGAATAGACATGAGCAGATGACATTTTGAGAACTAGTCATTATTTTAGAAAAGCATCTTTAATCTTCAATTTAAAACTATCTGATTTCTGTTTCTCGCCTTCATGTTCTTTGAAACAATATAATGTATATATACACGATGATTAAGATCAAGAAGAATTCAAAGTACAGAGTTCTTATGGTATCATTATTTATGACAAATATTATGTACCGTCTGTCACTACTCATTTTCGAGAAAATATCTAGTAACGAATAATCATGAAGAAGAAACAAGGGGCGGATAATTTTTAGCAACAGGTGTACTTAGGACACACAAGTCATTAATAAGGACGAGGTAAAAGTTGTAGCTGAAGCGTTGAAGTAGCATAGAAGCCTTTTTAATGTTTCATAGTAGGATTTCAGTAGCATGTAACTATTACACTTTGCGCGTACTTATCAATGTACACACTTAATTCTTCCCCATTCCCTCACCGAGCTTTCACCGTCACTACTTTTCCATTTGTCATGCTCATCATCTTTTGGCAATGACTTACTCTTAATCCGACTAAAATGACAAGCAAATGGAAAAACAAGGCTACTACAGCTTACAGAGTCCTTAATTCTGCAGGTCTTTACGATTCTAAGGTGAAAAGAAACTATAGTCCGTAAGAAACTTTGACTTAGTACCTACCTATACCTATTTCTTACTTTTCTTTTATGTTACACAATAGAACCGTGATTTTATGAGCTAATTCATTCCCAAAATAGCTCATAAACTTAAGCTAGAGTAGACGAAACAAAAAGTTGACAAGCGAAGAGCTTATTTAGGATTTGAATTTGTCTCATAAGAATATTTTAGAATTTAACTTTCTCCCTAAATATTATACATTTACTATTCTTTTTCTGTTCGAAGTTAAGCATGGCGTCATTAAAAATACTTAAATATTAATTCACTTCCGCTAAAGGCTTTTGAATGAATGTTTTAACAAGCCTTAAAAGGGTTGAGCTAAATGAACTCGTAACATTTTACCTAATTGTAAGTAGGTATTAGGTATTGCATTTTACCTAGTTATTAGTTATTACATAAGATCATATCAGAAGTCCTTTGACAGTGTTGCAATTCTGAAAAGTACTTTTGAGAACTCTGATGCATACCAGTGTGACATTCGACATCATACCGACTTTTGACAAGTCACAAATTACTGTCGCTTGTCACACATGGTAAATTAACTATGTATATGTTTAATTACAAGGAAAGTATCACATAGAGTAAGGATTTTCATCTGCTTTCCCCTTCCTTCATAAAATAGAGGACTCGTAAAATGATGGTTCTGCTGTATTACCTACTATGGGCTTTTAACGCGTATACATACATGATGTGATGTACAAAGTCAAGCATCAGCTGAAATCGTACTGTGCATCGTTTGCTGCTTCTCTCTGTTTTTTCATAGAATTCATTACTTGCGAGTGGAATCCTTGTTGATACAGCTCACTTTCAGGGAATAGCCATAAATTCATAAGTTGTAAATTACAATTTGTACACAATAAAGGAAAGAAGCTAGATGCAGAAATCCTTTTATTTATTTATGCAGGCCAAGTGTCCACAAAAAAGCGTCTGTCCCTCTGCTTTGCTTCCTTTTGTTATATAATACATGTAAAACTTCCTTTTGTGTTTTGTACAAAAACTTTATTCAACTCAAATATATTTTAGGTAGATTCTCGTTTAATTTTCTCGACGCAAAATTCCCAACAACGGTATAAAAAAGATAAACAAATTAATATTTCGTACATATGGCAGACATGCAGTACAAATACAAAAGATACACAGAAAACCTACGCGGGTTCGATAATGTTTTAATCGGAAGTCAAAAGTAAACAATTCTAGAGCTCTTTTACTCCTATACAAAAAAATAACCATTTTACTGCTGTAAGAAACAAAAATCTGTGGCATAAGGATAAAGGTACTCACTCTCGTCAGTATTCCTATGTTTGTGTTATTATATCATATTATTCCTGTGAACAAAAAACGAGACTAGACTAATAAAAGTAAGCACATGTATTAGAACAAAAACAGGATCAATATTCGTTTTATATTACGCCAAACTACATACAGAGTGTGGTGCATATTAGTAGTCTAAATTTCGGAGTAGAATAAGAAACAACACGAATAAAAACAAAAAAAGCTCTTCCCCACTTCCCCTTTCCACCTGCAGTTTGCTCGTCGGCCTATTATATAAATTATATTGTAACTCTATTTCTCAAAGACCTCTACTTAACTTATATACTTGTATAGAAATATTGTTGAACTCATAACTCATTACATGTAAGTATACGTATACTTATCTGGACTTTAATGAATGTAGATCGCCACCATCATGCAATGTAACTTTAATATTTTTTTCATCGATTTACTCCTTTCAGCGACCCACTATAATATGCATACAAGTAAGTACAAGTATATTATACATATTATCTAAATTCTCTATAGTTGCCTTTTTGCGATTCAAAAAGTAGAGTTTTTTTCGTTTAATTCTAGCTACCTGTGCCAGTGACGAAATACCGATGGAGTACGAGACAAGTAAAGATCAAATCATGATATGCACATTGCACCTATACACATTGTAGAATTGAATTGAGTAGAAATGACATGAACTCCATAAAACATACGACACGTACGGAGAAGGCATAAAGGCACACACATTTGCCTAAAACCCGATATAAAATAGACATTAAATAGTTAGATTACAACTAGTGACTTGGAACTTTGAACAGGGAGCGAGTTCATTCTCGTTTTCTGTTTTCCATAAAGCTTGCATATCACACACATATATTTGACTCTCATAAAACCGATGCTCTTTTTGAGTTCCTGGAATAACATTTTAGATTTTGAGAAACATTATTTCCTACAAAATGCCTCAAGAATTCCTTCCTTTCACCTTTACAATACCAAGCAAAGGCTTAATCGAGCATTTTATTTCTCATTTCATGCCCTTTGACGAACAACATCTCCATTTCCGCATTGCTATTTCTTCATAGGAAGAAATTCTTCTTTTTTGAAACTAAATATGCCAGCGGCTTTTCCTTCTCATTGTTATGTTAGTAGCAGTTTTCCTTACATTGCATAAATTTTCGTTTTATTCCCCTACATATATTCACCCATAAGCTACAAGCGTAAACCAAGTTTTAAGAAGTTTCACACGCTATACTTTATAATAACCATAGTTGAATTCTTCTAATTAAATTACCATTTGAATTTATTCATGCATTTAAGTCAATTCCAAGTGTGAAGTATGTACTTATAATGAATTTCATAAAAAACGCTTCATTGCTTCTACATACTAGCGTATGTTATTGGTAAAATGACTCTCATTGGTATCTCGTACCGCGCTCTGCTATTGTCTTACTCCAACTTCAAAAGGACTTTCAATTCTAAGAGGTGAAAGTTGATTGTATAGGCGTAGTCAAATGTGAAGAAACTGGAAACAACATGTATTTTAATTAAGTGTCAATGTACCTAGATTACTCTGCTGTGGCTATGTCAATGTATATACATGATAGCATAATATATTATACATTTGATTCCTATAGGTACACCTGGAGAGAAAAGAGCTTATTTCAGTTTCCAGCGTGCGATAAGGCAGAGTGAAAGTCAAATCAAGTCTATTCCCACCACGGATTTCTCCACCAATCTCAACTCACCAAAGAAACTACATCCAGCAATCAGCTACTAAACGCTGAATTTCAAATTGCTCAACGAATAACGGATCAAATAAATTCTGCATTCCCCCTTTTTCTTTCCCTTTTCCTCTATTCTCTGAAGCCCACGCCATTACATGAATATATACATGTACTTATATACCTGTTACAATATATGTACAATGTACAAGTGCTATTTGATGCCAGTATATATACACAGCACAAATGAGTTTGCAATGCGGATCCATTTAACATGGTTCACAGAATGCAGATATTTTCCAATTTTCTTTCACATACATGCCTGCCTGCATTTCCAGCTCCTACTCCTTTACTTTTCAAAAATACATTGATGTACATATATATACACGAATGCTCAAGTCCCCAGCCGTGTACCCATCTATGTGTACATGTACATCATCGCTGAAAATTACATTATAACAAACAAGCAATGAAGTACATTTGCTCCATTCAATGGTGTTCCATACAAAGGAAAAAATATACATAGGTAAATCTATACAGATATAGATAGATATATGCATATGTATTGTAGTATGTACTCATGTGTACAAAAGCGGAGGGAAGGCAACCTTCATTTCCTGCTTGCGTTTACTTACTTATTCTTTATTCTACACACCAAAAATCTACTCCTGCGGTTGCCTTTTCTTTCTCCTACAACTTTTTCCACGATTGATATTACATACTACATACATATATATACATATTATACCATATACTATCATAGATAGGAGCAGTAGCAGGAACCAGCCCAGTAAGATATATTTGCAAGAGAATATACAACAGCATATACTCATCTAACTCAATATCTACCCTGATGCTCGTGTACTTACATCCACAAGTTATGGCGAAAGAAAACTCACTAACCACACAGAAGACTTTGCACCAGGCAAACATCATATACAAGGAATACTATACACCTATGTATTCACACGATAATCATAACTACAATGGCGACGCTCATTCACAGCACAGCACAAAAAGCGGAGAGGAGAGAAAAGAACGTGTCCAATTCTACTTCCTTGCGTGACTAACGCCACATTCACCATTTTCTACAAAACATTTCTTTCGATCGTTTTCCCCGGGAATGTTTTCTTACCTGGATCGCATATACTTATGATAATTATATTGATATAAATGTCTTCCCTGAACTTCTTAGCAGACATAACTACATGAGGGATTGAACTAAGAACCGGTGATTTATGTTATTCGCCATCTCAAAGATAATATATTATACTACTACTATTTAATTTTTTTAAAGGTATTAAAATGATGGCCCGTTCCCATTCGTCAGCACTTTAATTGCATCATGTATATACTCATACTATGTCCGTATACAATATATACCTATGTAGGTGAGCACACATATTTAATATAATATTTTTCGTTGTTTAGTACAGGGTATGCCGAGGCATGTATTTACATGTGTGTATACTCCAGTCATCAATAATAATTACTGTTATCGATACACACCGTTTACCAATTTATGTAGCATAAACCATATTATATTCTAAATTCACCGCTGTATGAAGCTAAACAAGCCTCAAGGTATTGATACAACTATGTATAATATTCTAAACTACCAAAAGTATGTCATATATACAACATATTATAAATATAAATATGCAATGAAGGCTTCGTGTAATAATAGGTCTTACAGTATTTCAGCTTGTCGTTTTATCATCCGCAATCAACAATCAATCAATAATAATTAAAATATATACCTATATTATGTCTATACACATAACCGAAATATTTCACACGATCCAAAAACCTCTTCTGACAACATACTTTGTAAAGACAAACAGAAAACATTGATGATTGGCATGTTTGATTATTTAGCACAAAATTTTGGGTTAAAACGCAAATTAGCTGTAGAAAAGATTTAAAATAATAATAATGTGCTAATATACTACGTTATGCAATAACTTGAATAATTAAGAAAAATCTTGGCTAAAAATCGGACAAATTTTCAGGTGGAAAATCCTATAGAATTTGCACTAACAATTTTAAACGAGATTCTGTCATAACTTGGCTATACATATGTCTTTTGAACCGCCTAAGAACTACCAATGACCAATCAGTTTTCAACTTTTTTCAGTTGCGAGGATTCTATACAAGATAAAGTAAAAACAAACATTTTTTTTATTTCTTTAAAACTTCCTACTGAGAAAACTTTTGGCTATGAAAGGGAATATTTTCTATGCTCCGAGTTTTTTAACATAATACATGTATTAAGCCTATTCATTTTTACTGGTAAATTTTAACTATTAATCGTACTGTCAGTCGTATTCAGTAGTGAAAGCGAACAAGATGAATGTTTAGTTTGAGAGAAAGTCGACCCTAAAATCACACAGTCTAGCAACGTTCGACGTTGCATGGATAGAGAAGGGTACCATTGTAAATGATCAATGATTCAGAGGTCTAGCTATAGTTACATTGAGTGATAAGTAGATAATAGAATGAGCGGCAGATAACGATGTTCCTATATACATACATTGTAAATGACGTGAGGGTTTTGTCAAACTTTTCTCCAATGTAGTAGAAAGTAAAAGTAGTTAATGAAACGAAGCAGAAGTAACAATACTATGCTTTCTCTCTCAAACTAATTACCTTTACATA
Organism: Sminthurinus bimaculatus; assembly: GCA_034698285.1. Taxonomy (NCBI): domain Eukaryota; kingdom Metazoa; phylum Arthropoda; class Collembola; order Symphypleona; family Katiannidae; genus Sminthurinus; species Sminthurinus bimaculatus. The sequence goes on along the minus strand of JAQIVE010001675.1, from coordinate 11,628 downwards.
TGTTCAAATCTCACACTAAACCTGATCCAACGACGCAGTACGGACGTTTTTAGGATTATACAATGCATGGTTTGATTTTTCACATGAATATATACTTAATTATTTTATTCCAAGATTACTTTTACAGTTTTCTTGAGCTTTAGTACAAACACTTTAGGAGGCAGATTAAATACACATGTGCCAAAATTAAAAGCATCAGATACATGCAGTATACACATTAAAGTACAAACTTGATACTTAATTCTTTAACTGTTTCTTAATCAGGATCATTATGTACTGAGGACTGAGGAATCTATTATTTCTATCAGTTCGGAATCGCAAGTCGCAATGTTCAACAGAGATTTATCCCATTAAAACCAAGCGTACTAAATACGTTCTAGTTTCGAGTTTTCAAAAATGAGACCCGGCGTTTTGAATTTTGATATCTCGATCCGGCCTTTGAAATGGCATGCTGCAGAGTCGCAAAAAGTAACTCAAATTGCTCGAATGAAAAAGTTGCCATAGAAACTGAAAAAATGACATGTAAAGAACAAGTTCTTATATTTATAGACTTCTAGGCATACCTATCCTGATTCTTGATACTCTTGTACCTTGTTTGTACCTATTATACCTATTTTACGTATACCATACTCATTCCATTATTTCAACGCAAGCAAGAAAAACGCTGAAAATCTAGGTACAATAAAGTAAAAAAAGTCTTTAGGGAAAGCCCTAAATAAAATCTTTTCCAATGTTGACTGGCCTTTGAGAAGAATTTAAATCATGACGCTTTGACATACTGTTATGATAATACATAGTGTTTTTGCACACTATCCAAAGCTTTGATTTAGTAGTTTAACTAGTTCTAATCGCATTCTAATTCTAACATCATTAGCTAAATAAGTAAAAAGTAAACAAATACGAAAAAAATACTGTAGTATAGTAATGACTTACCAAAGCATGGTTAATAAAAATGAACACGAATTTTGCATTGTAGAAGTCACTTTTTGGTCGGATTGAAACAAAAGTTGATGTGCTACAGCTAGATCGAGGCATCAGCAATCGAAGTAGTAATTGTGATGATGATGATGATGATATTCTCGCAAAAGTGCATTACATTTGATCAGAACACTAAGAATTTTGATATCTGATGATACAACTATTTATCTATTTACGGAGATGGTGCGTCAAAGTGTTGAGAATAATTTATTTTGATTATTTTTATGTGTATACAGGTACAATGTTTCATTATTATATTCTAGCGTCCTTGATTATTTTAAATTTAAACTTAGGCCTGGCAAAATTAGGACATTTATGTTTATGTTTTTGTAATACTAATCACGTAATATAGGTACATTATAATTGTATGATTTAGTCAACCCCGAAATTAAGTAGTCTCGGTTGATCTAATATTTTTTAGAATAAGTAATTATAGCGTGAATAAAATGATACTCTTACGACTTACGATCATTAGTATAACAACAAATAATACACTTCTTTCAAAAGTAAATCGTCTAGGCATTCACATTTGTTTAGAAAATACAAATTGGTAGTTGGTATTATTATACCTAATACCTAATTATTAAAGCATTAATTTTTGATGCCTCAATTAATTGCTGGCGTTCATCATTCATGATATGAAAACAATGTGTACATGCCTATTTACAAGTGGTTATTCCAGTTGCATTAAAGGTGAAAGGTACAACCTTATTTTTCGTTTCTATTAAGAACAAAAATAATTGTTACATGTCTATACAAAGAAATGTGACTTAAAATCTATGTTATTATTATATAACATATCGAATTAATATTCGACTGGAAAATAACCCAACAAACTAGCCATCGTATTTCTAAACGTATTGACTATACACTAAAATGAACATTCTTTATATCTCATCAGTTCGCTTCTCATAAATCATTATTAGCTAAGCTATTGACGATGACGATGACGGTGTGATATTTAAAAATAATACAATTTTATTACTACTGTATTCCTCTTGTACAGGCACATTAAGTTTACAATATCACAGATTATTACTCCTACTTCCGATGGATGCAAATGATCTTTTACATCAATAAATTTTTCTAGCTTTACTAGAAAAATTGAAATTTAAAGCTATGTTTAATGTTTATTTTGTATCTTAAAAACTTCCAATCCTTTCAACTTTCAACGTGCCCAAAGATCATAAGCAATCATACAATTTCAGTTTATACTGTTTAACCTGAGTTTTTGGAATGCATAATGTTATTCGTAGGCATTCATTACATAACATAATTAAAGAAATACGAGCTCAACCTCATCTTACATATCCTCATCTTACATTTAGTTATGTTTTACAACTTTCAATCGGCTCCAAAAGCTAATAGGAATACTCTTACTCATACTTGAGTCAAATAAAACACTATATACTCGAAGATCCATTGAAACGGTTGCAACTAATTTGGGAGCAACTCCTATTAAAGATGTGGTTATTGTTTTGATTGTCAAATTGGGAATTCACTTAAGAGTGTTTAAAGTTGCAATATTGATGATTTTGTTTGACGTCAGAATGAATCTGAGATAGAAGAGGTTGCAGGTACAAAAGATGACTGATAGAATCATCAACTTATCACAAGGGGCAAGTTTGAAATATAATGAAAATAGTAGTTAATCATTATGGTTCAACTTAACGACTTTTCCATTCACTATATATGATTTACAGAACACGGCCGTCATGCAAAACTAATTTTTCCATATTTTAACAAAATTGTAGACGACAACTGATTATTTTTGAGGATGAAAGTTGTGGTGTCAACAAACCAACAGACAAACATTTGGCACTTAACACACACATGAAGGTTTCAAGTAGACTTCATACCAGCAACACAAATAATGAAACTGAATAGTTTTGCTGAATATATGAAGCTTTTCACTGGTGTGTAACACGAAACAGAGCGATTATATTTAAATTTATATTCTGTCTTGATGAAGCTACGAGCAGAGAAACAAGTACAAATTATACAAAGAAACGAAATCCCGAAAATATTTTGCAACACGTTTTAAGTCCCGCCGAGAAGAAACTGCTTATATCTTATATTATTATTAGTGACCCGCAAAGAAGGGAAATGATGCTAATATAATCATGTTAACTTGTAATAGCTAAGGAAAACGCGAGTGAAAAACTTTCCCCCTTGCTAACATGTCCCTTAGTTTGTTTCTGCATTTGCAGCTCAAGGAAATGAGAACAGTTCAAATAAGTTGAAGTAAAGCAGGGAGAAAATTAAAAGGGGAATTCGAATTCAATTAGTACAAAAAAATCAGAGAGAAGAAAAGTGGTTGGAGCGAGAAGAAAAACGTTTGCAACTAAAACTCGGTTTTCTCAGCTTTTGTCAAAAAGACTTTGGAATGTTTACATTTACATGGGCAGGCGGGTTGTAAACTTCGATCATGTACACAAATAAGCGGCGAAGGGAATCCACGTAATTCTATGTACGTATACAGCTCACTTGTGGACAGCTAGCAATGAAACTCCTTTCCCTCATGAAATGAAATGAAAAATGCTTGCGAGTCCAAGCAAAAGCTACGCTTAGACATCAACCTGTCCATATTATACAAAATCGAGTATCTACATAATACATATTATGCACATATATACATACAATATACACTAGCCCTATGTACATTATCTATGCTCGTAAGTAAAAATGTCCCACGAACATTCATGCACATGCTTACATGTACATATATGTGACAATACGTTTAATTTGCTATACCAGTTCAATTCCTCTCCTTCTTCCTCTTCTTGGCACACACACGCATATTCTTCATAAACGACTGAATTATTAAAATAACCTCGTTTACCCCATCCGAAGGTTACACTTACATATATATACGTACATGTCCATAAGACTATACAGGCGAAATATAATCTACACGTCTCTTCCATCTCGAATATTAATAAGTGGTTGCTAACATTCTTCCTCCTCACAAAGGCCCTCCTTTCAATGTAAAAAGTAATTAAAACAGTACACAATCCACCGACTTTCTGGTCTGGAGCTTTCTTAAACGTCAATAATTATTGCTATTAACATATTTAAGCAAACCAAGCAAAGAGAAAATGCTAATAAATCTGTATACTGAAAAGCAGTTCCCTGTTACGTGTACTAAACATTATATTGTGCCACAGAATTCGTCATTATCCTAAGATGTAGGTATACAAATACTGTCAAATATTATTATCATTTATAATTTTAATGCTTTAAAACACTGTTCATTTTTCCTCTAATATTTCAAAGTAATACATTATGATGTACTGTGCACATGGGACAGGGTGAGGTAAGACTAAGAATTAAGAAATGCCTCATTAAATGTTCATACATGCATGCATTCAAATTTGTCGTCAAAAGTAGCAGACAGATATTTACCGGGACTCCTGGATTTAGTAAATTCCTATCATGTTAATAGTATAATATATTTACAATCTACGGCGTGTCAACGTTAACATGTTGCATGTGTGCAGTATGCAGTATTATTATTTTAATAAAATTCAATGTATCCATATTTTTTTCTAAAAACACAAACATTACACCTATAACCTACAATATGTATTCCACAATACATCTGCATGTAGTCATTACCCTTCAATTTGTCAGACTTACTCCAGAATAACTTCAATCTGTAATTTTCTAATATTGTAATACCTACCAATAAATCGCAGTATGCTTAAAGCATTAAAAATATAATTCGATGAAATCAAGCCAATTAAAACTATTACAATAACATAATAATAAAACCCCGGCATCGGCATGATATTATACGTAAATAAATAAATATTACTAATCAATAATAACAAAATCATTGTTTGCGAAATTTAAGATAAAAGACGACATAGATTACAGATGAGCGCAATACATTTTACATACACAACCGAATAGATGTTAGCTTACATTCATTCAGCTGGATAATATTAAAATTCAAACTTATATAGTCATCTTGTACAAATGAGTCTAGAGTATGTGTAGTATTTATGTATCACACTATTAGGTATACTTACGTACGTAGTATACATACATAAGCTATTGCCGTGTAGTATCCCCTCATATTCTCTTCATGTTATCAGCAATTTATTATGATATCATTGTACACATACAATATAGCATGTGAGCTTGCCAGCTTTTGTTTCAACTACGATTTTTTTTCATTAGTACCACATTGGGTAATTTTCTCTGTGTGGCCATTGTACCTATTTATATACTATATACTTTATATGCGATGCCCCACGTGCTCCACATCCACATATTATACAACAAAGTATTGGAAAATTTTCACTGTTATTATTATCTCTGCTTAATATTTGTTGTTTGTCCATTCCTACAAATTAAATTGAACTGTTTAGATTTTTATTTAAACAAAGTACCCATGATATTTAATATAGAATACCGACGTAATCTGTCGTGTTGTATACTTTTGAAAACGTACAACTCATCACTTACAATTAATATAGGTACGTACACTGAAAACTTTATATGCTTACACAGCGTGTGCATAATATTTTCCCTTTGTTATCCCATCTTTGATTGCATGTTTGTAAAACCGAAGACTTGGTAATTTATAACACAAAATGAAGAGGATAAAGTGATAGCATGGCTTAATTTAGAAAACAATCTTGATACATATATTTTACCATATATATAAACGATATGCTGTTTCCGTTTCCTTCAACTAAACTGCAAACTAACTATTTGCAACTATATGTACATAATAATACATATTACATCATACATGTATATAGCTACAGCTAGCATAGTCACCATCGCTCTTTTAGAAGTCCTGCCTTTAGAAGAAATGGTATACAGTATACTACACAAAGTACGTATGTATAAATGTGTAAATAAAAAACTTTTAATTTGCTCAAAGAGCAAGTTTAGATGAAGGCATGCTGCTAGCAGATGTTTTTGAAGTTTATGAGTTCGCATCTGTACATACTATAAAAACCTATACATATATGTATTTGTACCTTTATACGTACATACATACATATTTTATCCAAACACCTACGATCAACTATACTACATACTTTATGAGTAAAGGAAATAAAAAATATAGAGCTTGTGTTTATATCAAGTATAAGATACAGTAGCCGATGTAAAAATAAATATGCAAGAAAAATTTTGCGATTTCTCATTTTCATCATTCCGTATCTCATACCAAAGAAAGAATAAATGTCAAACATTGTAAAAAAGCGAAGGATAAGAGTATTCAGAATTTAGAACCTTATGTTTTTCAAATTAAAAACCAATATTATGTAGTTCTTTCCAAACGTTGACCTCGTAATTTTTTTGAAAAACTATGTGAACCCATTTGGACTCACTGCTAAAAGCGAAGGCTTGACAATGGAGGTTAGAGGTTACAGGTCAAAAACCGTAAAGTACTGGGCAAGGTGAAATACCATGCTTAAAACAAGAAGAAAGTTCCTTTATTTATCACCATAGTCAAAATCCTTAAGGGTCAACTGCGAGTCAGAGTTTATTGCCCAAAAGCAAGCTTATAGTTCACATTTCTGTTCAGTACTGTACTAGGCTCACTGATTGTATGTGTATACTATGTAAAGAAGCGTAAAATATTTATTTGTTTTGATGTTGCCGCAAACAAGACGACTAACAGCCATGTCTATGTTATTTTCTCCAATAATAATAAATGCATTAACATTTATAGTGATCTAGCTTTAAGTTTAATCCATAGAATGAAACTAAAGTTGTAAATTTTTCCAGCTGAATTTACTACATGCACAATAAATCGTTCGTTATCATCACCTCCAACCTCATGATATTTTACACGCTACGCTCTACATTATATTGTTTATGCATGTACCATGTGTGCTTGTATGCTGTCATAAATGTAAGAGCATAATATGTAAATGGTGGCAGAACTGATAAAAAATGGCAATTTAAATCATCACCACGCTGAATTTCCTTTCACTGAAACAAATGCTATGCATGACACAACAGATATCATGTACTTTTCCCCCTAAATATTATTGATATACATAGTATGTGTTCTACATCCTACACATTACACGTACATACACACATGTATGAAAAATTTACAAATGCAATTTTGCCTTAAAATACACAATACAACCGATGATATAAATGTAAGAAAAATGAATCATGAATGATTCACGGCTATAAAATCAATGATGGCCTTTGAATTTTGCATGCCAAATGAGTTTACATGTTATTATACTACTAAATTAATAATTGTAAGACAAAAAACAAGGTAAACAATCGAACTTACCGTCACCATTCTATCTCTTTTTCGGCGTTTTACAAAATAGCTAATTGTTCTTCTGGCAGTTCTCGGACCCATGACCGGATCAATTCCAACCCCACACCCATAACACTTATAAACAAACTAATATATGTATGGTTTTATAATCCACATTAATACAGAGCACAATATTATTATTTCACGATTCTTCTTGAGTTGAAAGGTTTAGTGGAAAATTCTTGGAAATAAAAAGTCAATAATATCCTTTCGAGTGTTGGAGCAGGAACTTGAAATTCAGCAAGACACAGTACTACTATGTATCTAACATGTATAACAAATAATGAAAAAGAACTGAAGAATAAATGTGACACTACACCAAAACTCAAAAAGTTTCATTAAGTTTTTGCCGTGTACGTTTACTTCTGTATGGTACTGCCCATTTAAAATGTGGTTTCGTAGTTAAAGTGTTCATAAATATGTGATGAATAATATAGCTTCGGTATTTCAGTTCTAGAGTAAATAGGGGTAGATAGTAGTCGATGACGATCCGACGATCCTCCTTAGATCAACTGCAATGCAAACAATCAACAAAAGTTATTACACAACTTGCTCACAATGATAAAACTTGTGATGATGAAGGGCTAGGTATACTATACAGTACTATTATTTTACTGAAATGTATATTATAATAATGTAATGTATGAAGTTGATGTACAAAGAAAACTTTAACCATGTACAATACACAGTATAAAACATCATGTTTGTTTCAGGACATGGAAAAGGCGTACAGCAACTCATTGTCGTTGCTAATCTGACAGAAGACAGAAGCGAACATGTCTTAGATTTCGTCTATACTATTGATGTGATTAAGCTTGGTTTTGTATTTGTACAATTTTAATTCGAGTAGATACATAATAATTGAACATTTTTAATTATTGGATTTCCGATCTGATCAAATTTTTTCTGAATTCTATTCATTTTCCCTTATCGCATCATAAAAAACGTAAAAAATTAAACAAATTTCATCTGAAATCGCGGACAGGATGATTTTCAAATCATGAAATTTGATTACTACTACATACAAGATATACACACTATCTGTTGACCACACCATCGGTTTTAAGAATTTTAACTAATTGAAAGGGCAAAGTAGGAGCGAAATCCATGAGCCGACTACGAAAATCAAAACAATTAACAATTAGTCGTTATGTATTTTGTACATGCTTACATATTATTTGTCTTTGCATAGCCGATTGTAATGACAGAACTTTAAAATTTTAACTTGTCAGACATTGTTCTATAGTACATAATATGGTATACATTTAGAATTAAATATCGGATTTTAGAATTTCGACCTATCAACGGTCAGAGACAGAGAGAACCACTCTAGTTACAAGTTACAAATCCTGCTCCCATGAAGCCCGACCTATAATATTGTTGTTTAAAAGTGTTGTTCAAATCGAAAAGTGATCAACTTTGAGCTTAATTGTGTTGTACCTGTAAAGTCTGTGTTTTCCTGCATAAATCAAAGTTTATAGTATTTGTTTGATGTTTGAAGAAACAAAGACTAGAATAATATATTATTATACCATTTCAGATTTCACTTCTTCTTTGGTCAGATCAGCAACAAACTGATATACTAATTAATATACGTTAATAATTTGCAAATGCATATTATATACAGATACAGAAGAATGACAGTCCACCGCGTTGTTACACATGTTCTGGACTAGTTATTTATTTATTATTTTTAAATGAAATTAAAACGATTTCTATCAAACATACTTACCTAGTCAATCCAATGAGGTTAATCCATTAACGATGATGACGGTGATGACGACGATGGTGATTACTTTGGGCTAATGGTTCAAGGTGGTATACTGCTCTTGTAATGTTTTTGTACGTATGTATATTATATGATAATAATAATGATGATGATGATGATGAGGTTTAGATAATACAAACAAATTTTAAAAAATCCATTCACAATTCACACACAAATACTAGTTCTGTCTTCCTTATGAAACACCTAATTTAGATTGATGTTATTATTAGGGATTATTTGAATACACTACCCTTCTCTACTTCAATATTGAATACTAATCAGTCCCAATCTTCTTTCCATGATGTACAATAACTAATTATATTAGAAGTTAAGTATTCCACTCTTTACAATAAAATAAAATAATACACTCCATTAATGTGTGTGTCTGTGTGTAGTGTGTAGTAATGGCATTAATATTTTATTTCTTCTCTCTTTTTCTCTGAGCAGTTTTTCGAAAGTTTGTGCCTGATTTGAACAGTCATATACCGTAGAGAGAATCTTCGATTCTATGCTTTGAATTTTATTTTTGAATTTTTGTCCTTTTCTATTATACCTTAGAAATTCAGGGTGTGTAAAGTGTATTTAATCGAAAGGTAAAACTTTTCAGCTGTTGAACCTTTAATAATCTTGACATTGTTATTGTCCCTTATAATAGTTTAAAGTGCCATTTTCGGAGAAATAGACATCAAAACACTGCAATTCAACTGGTAATGCGAATCACTATAAGTATTTCAGATATTTTATTCCAATTCCAATTATTATCTATACATTAATTTGAAGGATCATTTGCACATTGTGAAATCCCTTCTTGTTTTACATTTTAAGTAAATTATGATTTATACATTGTTTATTTACTGATACATACATGTTTAATACCCTACAGTTAAATTGAATTTTAACAGTCATGATTATTCTTGACCTTAAAATCCATATTATATTATAGTTCTTCCTGAGGAGTCACTACAAGGACAATCAAATACAATGGCTTTTTGTGGCCCTAAATTATCGCTATGTTGTCTTTTGTTGAGTGTTTGGGGAATCATACAGTTGGTAAGTTAATTAAGTGAAATGTCATATATATATACACATATAGTAATTAAAAATAATGTGTTGCTATACTTCAAAATACCATGATCATCTACAATTTGCGTCTTTTGAATTTTCAATTTGTACTTGTACTATTATTGTACTATAGTTATTTACTTACTTGCATATATACGATACTACGTGTATATTTTGTACATGATTCATAGATTTTGTGTGTATGTGTGTGTATAATAATTAATGTGTGTGCATTTTCTTTGGTTTGTTTTTAGGCATTTATGGGAATATTCTTTTACATCAAAAGTGTAGCCCTAATTGAAGACTTACCTTTGGAAGAGCATTATTCAGAAATAGGAAAATTCCTGGCGGATGTCGATATTGCTTACAGCCAAAACGCCTACAATTGTTGGATAGCCGCATGTCTTTATGTGCTAACTCTTCTGATTTCTGGTCATCAGTATTGGGCTAACTCAAAAGCAAGTACCTCTTCCTTCTAAGAATACTGATACAAATCAAATAGTGTGTGTGATGTGTGTAAATAATACAATATATAATATCATCATAACATACATTTATCGCAATCATTCGCAACAAAGAAATAATAATAATCAAAGCAGCAACAAATTAGGCAGGCAACAGAGGCAGAGTTGATTGATTAAAGTCAGTTATCTATCTACATACTACATACAATGATTGGAATATCTCAACAAAACAAAAAATGTATCAAACACATGTGAAGAGAACAAAACTTTATAATGGCAGAACACACACAAGGAAATATTGTTGTGGTATGTTATCGGATAAGACAGTTATCCTATGATGTAATACGAGAAAATTAAACCTTGTAATTATTCATTCTTGTTACTGTTATAATATCTACAATCAATATTGATAGTCGTTTAAAGAACTCAAGAATGAATTTTAATTTTGACATTGTGATTTATTTCTATAATATTATGTAAAAAGAAGAATAATACTATGTACGTATAAACGAAACATTTGAAGCAGAAAATGTCTTTTATACATTATATTTTTGCCCCCAATACAACCAAACAAGAGTCATTCCATTTAATACAAAGTAAGAATATTATGTGTCTAATATGTAATTAATTTTTTAATGATGCTCTGTGTTTTGCCATGATTTATTAATCATCATCATGAAGGGAAAAGAAGGGAGAGGGACTGTTGATTTCCTTCATCCAGGTAGTTTTTTGTGTAGAAATTCTTTTCGTGTTTACCTTTATTTATAATATACACTTTTTATAGGTCTCACTATGTTATCTATTGCGTTGTATGCGTTTAATAAAACGTTTGTACGACAATGGTCAGTGATCTATGACGATGGTTCTTCATAGTATGGAGAGGATATTTCAATTTCAACAAAACAAATAACGACAACCAACGTGCATGAACTATGTGCGTAGTGCGTACATGTGAAGGCAACAAACGGCTTTATACTCTCTATCTTTATAAAAATGAGCCCTCAAACGCAATCTCGTGCCGCTTCACCTGACGGATTTCTCTCACTTAG
>JAQIVE010001674.1:0-23464 GCA_034698285.1 Sminthurinus bimaculatus | reverse complement strand
TACATATTATTGTAAAATAATAATAAATAAATAAATGGGTGTATTTATTATATTACAGTGCATGTGCAACTAGTAACTACTAACTAGAATCCTGATATCGTTTCTACTTAGAGGCTGTAATGAAACGCACTCTGCGGCTTGAGTATATTAGTCGTTGAATTACAGCACTGAGATTGGAGGTAATTTGAAGAAAAGTTGGTGTAGTTATTAATTGCATGTGAAGAGCAGAGAGACAAAATAATGAAACAAACAGTTGTTCCAAATCTTATGTGAAGGCGAAAATTGTTTGCTTTTTGGGTAGTTTAATAACAATGATTATGGTGATTATTACATTTCTTGTCGTTCCTTTTTATCTTTCTCTCTCATTGTCTTAACGAGATACAGAAATCGAAACCAGCTGCATGTTAGGAGAAAGAATAAGAACAGGATCAGAAGCGCTGAGGAAAGTTTGACAGTAAAACAATTTACAAAGTTGCAGATAGATATGAGCAAAGAATGAACATCTGCCTAGTCCGTCGGTAAAGGAATTTAATTAATAAGCTCGGCTACTGCCATTTGCTCCTCGAATTAAGAAAAACTCACGCACTTTTATCTTTCAACTCATTGACGTTTGTCTTGAGTTTTTTTAATCATATTGTATTTATTTGCACGTTGTTGTGTGATCAAAGAGTAAGTCATAAGATGTGGCTTCGTTTCCACAGTAAAATATATATGTATGTAACATGTATCTACATAGATCAGTATTATTTGTGTCCATGTGTATAGGGACAGGCCGGGCACGCATGGTACAAAGGATTTTTTCAAAACCATTCTACTCAGATTAAGCGTCATTTACGGCTAAATATTTCCCAACATTCCTTAATCTCGCAAAATGTTAAGTAGATTGATACTCGGCATTGATTTAAGTGGTTAATTACGGTGGACTAAAAAATTTTCATATCAAATCACACAATGCTTAAACTATTTATTTTTTCTTGTTGTATATTTGTGCTTTACAGGTGTAGCATCTGTCCCTTTAGATCTTTGTACAAGAACGAGTGGCTCAAAGTGTGATCACAAATGTAATAATGAACATGATCCCGTGTGCAGCTCAGAAGGCCGGACCTATCTAAACAGATGTATTCTACAAGTCGACATTTGCATGTAAGTTTCCTAAGAAATAAGAAATTTTTACTATACATACCTATACCTGTATATGTACATGTGCAACATTAACAGAAAAACGAAGTAAAGGAATTTATGCATTGTACTTTTAGTTTTAGTTTTAATGGAAAAACTATGTCAAACTTATTGTGTCTCATCAGTATCAGAAGATCTCTGGACTTCTTTCATTCAGTTATAGTCCATCCTATGCTTTAAGCTTTGACGTGTGTATGAAAAGTAAAAGGAAATATTATTATTCATATGTGTACATGTTAGGAATTTTTAATTACTACTTTTCATATTTACTGTAGCTTTTAGGCATACAACCACAACTAAGCATTTAACAAGAAGTTCATGTGTGTTCATGTTCATCATGGATCATGTGATGGAGTTAAAGATGAAAGATGAAAGGAAAAAAATTGTGTTAAGACTAGAATTATAGGTTATGAATGTTATCACCGTAATCCTCCATTTCATTTTATCTTGGAAGGAAATCTACTACCTTATTTTAAAGAATCAGTGCACATAAGTATGCATGCGTATAATACGAATTTATTGTTTCATCAACTTCAGTGTTTCATATTTTATCGATAGTTTGTAGTTATACTAGTGCAATAATAAAACCAGAAAAAGGCACGCTGAAGACTCATCGAAAGTCGATTATACAGGTTATAGGTTATAGGATGTAAGCGGAAAAAAAAATCTGTTGAGGTGTATATAAGGACAGCACATACAGAAGTACCAATGGTTATAACTTTTATGCGGGGACGTATCCGAGATCAATAAAACAAAAAGGAATTTTAAGCTTTGGATGCGTAGTAGTTCAATTGAATAAAGCAGCAGTGCATTCAGTGGAATTTGGGATGCTAAAGCATATTGTATTGTTTCTCATGTACGTCTTCCTACATCTGCATACTAATTGGTTTTATACAAATGTTTTTATTATTGCTGTATGTATAAAGCGTATGTGCATTCATAAAATCTGTAATCACCATATGCATGTATGTTTTATATACAATGTGCATAATGCTTGAAAATAAAGCATTTTACTCCTTGTCTGTTTTGATTTTTTTGGTCATTGCTTATAGATACTTCCATGTTATTGTCTTCCTCAAATACAATGTAATTACAAGCGAACGTGTCTATATGTATGATAATCTTTACTACGATTATTGATTGACGAGAGTCAGTTGTCGATATACTTGTGAATGAATGAGCGAATGAATGGAGGAAGATACTGGACTCTTTATGCTTCATGTACGAACGAACAAGTAATTTCTCTAGACACTGACACTTAAATCAGTTGAACATAAAGAATTGTCAGTAGCATATAGATACGTATTAATACGTATACTCAATAGAAAACAACGTTGAACATTCAAATTGACAACAATAAAGGTGCAGAGGGCAATAGTTTTACGATTTACGACTCACTTAAATATTACCATCACTCCATTGGACGTAATAGTTAGAATGGAATTAACTTTTTGTGGGGATGAACGACGGACAAGAGACGGAAAGAATAAGGCATAAAGACTGAAGAGACAGAAAGAAAAGAGGCGAATGAAGTGATGTGTAACACTTCTAGAAATACTATGCAGAAACAAACAAATTTGACAAGTAGATTTAGGACACCACAAAATCTCGCGTGTGATGCGAGTTCTACTTGGAATATTAAATATTTAAATGAGTTTTTGCATACTTCAGGACAAGGAATTGAATCAAAGCCTCTTTATCTTTATGAATCTCGTGCGTTGAATCAAAACATTGAAACAATCGATGAGTACCAATGCATCACGTATACCACTAAGATCAGCATTACTTCATAGCGTTCTCATTATGACTATTATCTCTATTTACTATTGACCATTGACTTTTACTCTTTGGTAATATGCTGGTAAATACCACGTTTTATAAATCCTAGATTATGGATTATTTATAATATGTATTACATGCATGCATGCATAAATATATATAAAAAGAAAGATCAATGAATTTTGATTTTTAAATCACAGGACAAACATGCTATTGGCTATTGACCTATGGCTTTGCTTTCTAAAACATAACATCGGTAATCTAGAGTTTAAATATATAAAAGACAATAGCAAATTGTGAATTCAAGTAATCACGTCACATTATAATTTTATCTAAAAGTTTGAACTTTGGTTGGTTGTTGTGTGATTTGAAATGCAAGATTTTTGAGTTATTTGAACTTTTAACAAGGGGATGAAGATGCTTGATAGCTAGTTTAGGTAATGATGATAATAGTAAATAATTGTTTCAATCCCACATGAATGACTAGGTTCATGATTGAAAGAGCTTAGATTTTTGAGCCAAGGCTCATGACACAATCTCTTATCTTATTTTATGGTCATTTGATCCTTCTCCTGCTGTTTTCCACGATTTCCCAATAATACTAATAAATTAAATATCTTCTATAGTATATCTACTACTTGTTCTTCCAAAGCAAACCTCAAAATTAATGATACATTTTAAAATGGTTGTGTCTATAGTCCATAGTGTATATGATACACAATATATAGGTATATATGTAATATGATGTCCATAGCATGAGCTTACAATCAGTCTATGTGCCTTTCCATGTTTTCTGTCACGGTCATATACATTGTGACTGAGATTTAGGCTACATGGCTCGTCATATTATGAGCTAAAAATCTCAGAAAAGAATACAACTTTTAGCACAAGAATAAACAAATAAAATTTCTTTTGGTGCAATATTTTACACCTGTCAACAGTCATAACAATATTATCATTAAGTACATGCATGGTATAGCTGAACATGAAAACTAGTATAAAATCAATACGAATTATTGTTTTATGCATAATGCATTAAAATCTCAGCATGTGAAATAATACATATTTACTACGTTTATACAAATCATGTCCAGTTTGTTTGACACATGTCGACAATAGTTTTTTTTTGTACTAAATCTTCTATATAGGGACATGCAACTCAGCGGTCAGTATCATGTTGTATACTTTCATAAAACGATGTCTACGAGAGTGCTCGAAAATTAATGACATGTTGAAATTTAGTCCGTTTTCTCTCTTTTTCTCTCTGTAAACATGTGGGTTACTTGTACGCTCATTGTTTTGGGCTTTTCATTGGTGATGACTCTCGTGACGCACATGTTATGTGTATAGATTCAACTTGTATAGGTATTTATGGCACTCTAAAAAAGTATGCAAAATAATGTGTGCCATTGCGTGTGGTCACTTATGACATTTTCCGGATTTCATTTTTTACAGGCTTCTAACGAACCATGAAAAAAGTGCGCATCTTATCCTACATTCTTTTGGACATGAAACGTAGACTTTTTAACAAATACACTTTTTGTACAGTGTAAACTGTAACTGATGATGCAAATGAAGATAGAGAAGGTGTATGTGTGAATGACGTAGGATGATGATTGTTCATAATTGAAACAACTGTATATGTATACCGCGATAATAAACTTTATGTGTTTTTTTCTTTCAGGCGTGGAATCCAGCTCGCTCATCAGGGCCCCTGCATGAATGCTACCGCTTCACGGGAAAACTGCCCAATTAGCTGTAAATATGCGCCCAAGGACGGGCCAATTTGTGGTAACGAATTTTAAGTCCGCTAAAACCGCTTTAAACCAAAAAATTTGCTTCTTTTCGATTTTTTTTTCGAATTAAACACAATTCGGTGAAAGTTGAGTGCATAAAATTAAGAACTGAAAACGACCAATTTCAGTCCCTAAAAAATAGCCAATTAGACCTAATCCATCCAATTTTTGTATACTAGGAAGTGACGGAAACGTTTACAAATCAACATGTGATATGAAGTTAACAACCTGTGGGTAAGTTTTTTCCCAATGTTTTTGAAAAATAATATTCATTTGAAGTCATGTTTTAACCTCATTTTCAGTTTTCACTTCATAACCTTCATAATTTGAATCTAGGCGTTTAAGCGTTGAATCCATTTTTTATGATTGAAGTGTAATAACAGGATAAGATAGGGCGATAAAATGCATGCTGTACAGGCAAATGTATATAACATGAAGAATAAGAAATAAGAATAGGAAGTGAATTTGTCAGGAAAGAAAGAATCTCAGTTTCTACGAAAAAAGAAGAAATGTGAGAGTAAAAATATGATGAAGATGCGGATGAGATGCTGATGTAACGCTCCAAGACCTGAGTAAATGGCAAGGCTTGAGTGGCAATTTAATTGAAGAACTGAGGTTAAGTACGCATTTATTGTTATGTTATTGTGATCCAAGAGTTGAAAGGCAGAGAGGCTTGTAAAATGTTCGTTGAAAGGGAATCATAATCGTAATCATGGTCATGATCGTCGTCATAAGCCCAATTTTCTTTTGCATCTTTTTTCATCTTCTTCATCCAGATTGTGAATATTATGCTCATTATCATTATCATGCTTCCCTGTCCATATCTGTGGTTCACAATCTTAAATTGCAATCATCGTACAATAATACACGACAATGATTTTCCCGGCTCGCGTTTTCCCCAACTCACGAAGAAATGTCTTAGCGTAGGCTCATGAATACTGCAGGTAGTTCTTGTAAACATGCATGCAAAATAAGAGGATTGAATGACTGAGAAAAAACTTTATATTAAAGCCCAGACTTTAGCATTCAAGCGCCCAAGATTACTATTCGGCAATTTACGACCGGAATAAATAAATGCTACTTGTTCCTGGCTTAAACGAGCTAAATGTAAACGGCATAAATCGTCCTCGTTGATACATAGCGTTGTGAGAAAAAAAGTTGAATAGCAATCCAGCGCTAGTGCCTTAAGTAAGGTCCTAGGATTTTAGATTTTAAAGTCGTAATACTTAAAATTGTGCTCTTCAGTCCAAGGATCTTATTTAACGCAATGGCACTGGACTGAATAGGGTCGAATTTTCTCCCAAAATATTGATTTTTCAAAAAAATCGAAAAGCTTTTCACGAGTTATGTTTTCATAAAGCTAGCCTAAGTTATAATTTTATAGTATGGACATAACTTTTTATATTAATTCTTGTAGGAAGGAAAATGAAATTTTTGGCGATGTTTTGTAATAAACCGAGGACAATCACTGAAGAAAGTAGATTGCAAGTGGTCAAATAGTAGTCTAACAATCTGTATGCCTGTATATTAAAAGAATAGGCCGTATGTCGTCGGTGTACTTCACAAAACGGTCATGTGCTATGTCTTTAGCATTCTACATGACCGTTTAGTGAATTACACCGACGATGTATAATATTGTATATATGTATGTAGTTACATAGATAGCTAGACGTGTGAGCTTTTCTTGTAGGTATTGTTAAATACTGATGATGAGTCTTGTGTCTGTGTTAACGTGATCATCAATTGTACCGCAATAATAATGATGGCGCTATATTATTGTATTATGGTAATGGTGGCTTTGCGTTGGTTCATGTCGGCGTTACGGACTGCTTCCTCCTCCTCCTCTTCGCCGCCTTCGATACTATGGAAGCTATATGTAATAATATCCAACACATTATTGCATATGTAATATAAGAGGAGCTAGGCTGAATCATATATTATGTACAGACCTAATATTAGGATTTACATTTTAATAACCTCAAATTCGTAAAAGATGTTGTTCAACCTAAAGATGTTTTATGATACTTTTGCCGCCGATCTTTTACAGTAGGGTAGTTTACGCTGCGTCTCATTACTTTAGTAAACTCTTTTGTTTACACTTGTTTGCATGTTTTCTTCACACATGTCTGAGTTTTGTAATTAACATTAATGCTGCTTTGCTAAACTCGTCATAAATGGTATAAAACGTGCATTTGTTTTTGATTTTTGACGCCAGTGCATTTTATGCTCATAAAAAATAAGGTTCTGAACCATGATTTTTTCGGGATTCTTATGTGTACATAAATATGTAAAATTATTGTGTATGATATCAGGATATGTGACTTCATGAATTTGTTTCTTTATGAATTTGGTAAACATTATTTTTTTTTGCATTTCGCACAGGCAAGGAGTCGTGAGAACAAGTCTTAAGCGTTGTCAAACCACAAAACACTGTGGAGATTCCTGCTGGAGAATTAGTAAGGTATAGTCAGGTTATTATTTTCTATATCTGCATACATTTATTCGTATTTTTGACATACATGAGCATATTTTATCGTTTTCTTAGCCTACGTGCGGCAGTGATGGAAAACTGTACAAAAATGGTTGCCAGGTAAATTGTATTTGATATATATCATTGCGATACATTTCTATAGCTCTCAGCTCTCAGCTCTCAGCATTTTAAAGGGAACTAATTGAAAATATTTTTTTCTCCTTTTCAGATGCGACAAGCGAACTGCGGGTATGTAAAGTTTAAACTTTAAGCATCTATAGGTTTTGATTGCACTTGGTAAAGAAGGAGTTGATTGTAATTTGTTTTTTGGCTAAGGAGGTTCATGACTTATGGAAATGCATCTTTGTGAAAGGAAAGGATTTTAGCTGCATGCTAATTTTGGTCACATGCTTATTCTTGTCAAATTAGCGAATGACCTTTGAATTTTCACCTCTTCTTTGTCGGTGGCTTTTCTACAAACATTTACAGTACATGAATAATATCCTTGTATAGGATTTTTCCAAAGGTTCGAAAGAGTACATGTGAACGTCACCGTAGGATTTTCCTTTCAATGCCATCATCCTACTTACCATTCATATCTTTGACTATGTATATTGTATGTACATGAACATATATGTAGTTAGGAAAAATCCCCAGTAGGTTTTTACCTATATTCAATTGTCTCTACTTTATTCAATGAGAATTGAATCCTTTGTTGTAGCCTAATCCAGGATGAGGCTTATTTTTTCTGTTCCCTCTTTTTCTTATAGGTGAATGAATCGGAGTGTCATTTGATTATCTGCTATGCTATATTATACGAACAATACTGTAAACACCGCAGACCTCGATTTTAAAGTCCACAAGTGTTTTAAAAGTCAAAGTCAAAGCACGTAATGGAGACATGAGAAATGTGTACATATGTATACTCAAGTAGTACATAGTCATAGTATACACAAACAACACAACACTCAGCGGACAGTAATTATTTAGGAGTCGAGAGAATAAAGATAGTAATTATTATAATTGAGCTTTGAATTCGTACTTTGTGTTATACATTTTTCTTCAAGCTTCAAACCTTTCATTTTTGCTCTCATCTCTAGATTTTGAATTCAAAGCTCTGATAAGCACTTCTTCAGTCCAATAAAGAAGAAATATAATGGAAATAATTGTAGCTTTATTTATATATGTTACTGTGTTAATTTTGAGAGCAAACGTCAATAATTAAGTGTTTATGTAATTAGCCAGGGGTTGAGGGGTAAAAGAAAAAATTGTGAGTCTAAGACATTTTTGCATTTGTACATAATGTAAGTACATTGTAAACCATGTATGCAGTCATGTTTATTGATATTTGATGTTTCTATCGTGATGCAGGATGCAACTGTAAAGTTCACAATGAAATTTTTTCAATTAGTCAGTCCTGTATAAAAGACTACTGTAATTATTACTATTATCACTGTATTAGCCCCATCGTCACTTATTGGTCACATTCGTCATCCTCAATGGTTTTGAATTTGAAAGTGCGTATGCTTTCTTTTTCTTCTTTTCTAGGTACAGGTTGAAAAGAAGAAGGTAAAACAGTCATCAATTAAATGTTTTTCTCATATTACATGTATTTGGTTTTTCATTTTCATAGAAAACACGTGTTTGAAGTCCCAATTTCGCACTGCGTAAGCAACAAACGAGCTGAATTAGGGTAAATTAAAAACATAACCCTTGTTCTACTTTAGAGTAATTTATTAACTTAATTGTTTGTAATCCTAGAATATGAATCTCGTTCTTAATTTGCACTTGTGATTGGTGTGAAGCTGTCAAATATAGTTTTCACTCAAAGGTAATTTTGACGGTGTTTGTATATTTAATAGATGTCCTAGATCAGCTACTTGTGACAACGAGCCGAAAAACCCAGTATGCGGATCTGATGGACATTTGTACGATAACCTGTGTGAACTCAAACTTATGAACTGCGGGTAAAAGTCATTGATTTTATTTACTGGATTTTTCATGGTGATTTGTATTGTTAATAGATGTTACTTAGTTTTAACTTTATGCATATTGTACAGGCCACAAAAATACAAAGTTGAAAAGGTCTCATTGGACAAGTGCCAGGGAAAAGTTGAGCGTTGCAATGTTATCAAATGTGGAACAAACTATGATCCTGTTTGCGGTAGTTTTTTCAAAAAATATATTTTTAAATAAGTACCCCATTGTACATTGAGTGAAGCAACAAAAATATATTTTATGAAATGGAATTTTTGTTTGTTTTTCTGTTTTTTCAGCTAACGACGGACGCACATATAATAATTTGTGCAATTTACAATTTGCCACATGCCTGTAAGTTTAGTACCACTATTTCACACAACTTGTCATAAATTCCGATAAAGTTTATATGGTGCAATAATATAATTTTTACAACTTGTACAATACAAAAATTCAGTAAAGGAGTTCAAATTGCGCACTGGGGACCATGTACCAACTTGACGGAGAGTGAACGCTGTAGTCTAATGGATTGTTCTGATGACATTGGAAGCGACGTCCCTGTATGTGGCTCAGATGGTAACGTATATCGATCAGAATGTGAGATGAAGAAAAAGACTTGTAATCAACGAGTTGTTGCTGTATCACTGGACAGATGTCAAACCACGAAATATTGCAACGCCATTTGCGAAAGCCGCCGGGAATTGTAATAAAACGAATTCTATAATGCATGCATTACCAACGGTCTTTCATTTTAAAATTTAAATTAATAGTAAAATAGTTGCCTTCATATGGACTAAAAAATATGTTTCAGCGTTTGTGGCTCAGACGGGAAATTTTACCGAAATACTTGTGAGATGTACAACTTAAACTGCGGCAAGCACATGTATGTTGTGCCTTTGAAAAGATGCTTAGCTGCTTTCCAATTTCGTGGATGTTCAAGAATGTGTAATCATGAATTCGATCCTATCTGCGGGACAGTAAGTTAAAAAACAATGAGTCTAAATAATTTTAATGACTTTCAAGTCATGACAGAGGTTGAAATTTCACAGAAGTACCTTTGTCACGATGGTTACTTTTTAAAATTTGCCCTTCAACTATTCTTTCCTATACCCATGGCGGCTAAACTTTCTGTCTATTGTAGACAAAATGTTTAGCCGCCATGCCGATAACGTCAAAGAAGCCTCGGTTGTCATGGCAGTTTTCCTTTGTTCTTTGTGGAGAAAGTAAAACTTGTCAAAGACTGATTTTCAACTTTTTTCATTTGAATGTTTATATTGAATATTGATCGAACCCTGTTTTCTTTTTTCAGGATAATAAAACATATTCCAACGATTGTTTCTTGGAAATTGAGAACTGTAGATCTAGATCACTCGTGAGTAAGAAACACCATGGGAAATGTGGACAGCCAGTACCAGAAGCTAAAAACTATTTGTATAGATAGACAGTCTTTTAATCTTTTAGACTTGAACTGAAAATGTACTGTATTATTCATGTTATTTAGAAAATCCTAAAAACTATGATTTTCCGGTACATCTCATTTATATGTGCAATGACGTTTTGACTTTTTGTTTTAATTACGTTTAACATTAAAGTCAACTAGCAGATGCATACATATATTTATGTCAAATAAAACGTTTTTTATTAATTTAGAAGGCCAAAAGAAAAGTAGCAACCAAAAATACCTTGTTTTTATTTTGGCTGGTACGTACATTTACGTAGTTGAACGTTTGAAATATGATCAAAATATGAAAGTGCTGAAAAGGTTATTATAATTATTTAATACGGATAATTATTTTTTATTATAATGCTACTAAGTATTGTTGATACTTGGAAATATATAAGTATATACATTGTGCTTGAATAATATTTATTTTTACGTCGACAGTTGTATACCTATTAAAAATGATGTGCCTATATAGACAATGATGAAGTGTTAATGTTATTATGTGTATTTATGTGCGTATGGAGAGAAAGTGCTTCTGGAAAAAGAGAAATGATGTGCTCATTTGTATGCGATTCTTTTTTCTATGTATTTATTCGATGTTTCATGTAAAAAGGAACATGAAAAAAACTCGTTGACAATTTCCGCCTCTGTCGTATTATTTATATTGATGTTTATTCCAAAAAATAAAATAAACTGTAGAATTTTTTAAGCTTCTGAAGCATTGTTGTTAAAAAAACAGATCTAGAAACGTTAAGTATTGATAAGGGAAAGTCAACTGGCTTAAATATTATTATTGTTTTGTATCTATTTATTTTGACGCGTTTTAGAACGTTTTTGTGAGTACGAATCTCACGATTTTGTTATCTACTTTTCTGTTGTTGATGATAAATTAAAAACATAACTTAACCCTTGTTCTACTTTAGAGTAATTTATTAACACAAATTTTTGTAATCCTAGAATTTGAATCTGAATCTCATTCTTAGTTTGTGATTGCGGTGTGAAGCTGTCAAATGGTTCATTTAAAGGTAATTTTGACTGTGTTTTTATGTTTAACAGATGTGAAAGTGTAAGACAAGAAATAAAGTATAAGTTTTTTACGTCTGACAGTACACAATGTGTAATATATTTATTTTGACTTGTGACATAATATATACGTTATTACAATAATATAGGTATAGCTTGGAGCCTGGAATATCATGTTGTCCTTCATATTTTACTTTTTCACATTTTAAAATCCTCGTGTTACTGTTGATACGATGTGAAGGACTGAAAATCAAAAAAGCCTCTCCACGTTGTTAAAGCAACGTGGAGAGGCTTTTTTGATTTTCAGTCCTTCATGTATAATCTATCGGTAGAGATTCTTTGGTAACTACGGAGATTTGGAGAAGTCCAGCTGTAAAACACGAAGAAAACACTCCCGGGTATACCAATAAAAGAACCAACAGTTAACAGAGCATAAAGTACGGTTCAGTATCAGCTCATTTTATGGAGTGAGCAGTGAGCCGTTTCCTATAGGTATTACTGCTTAATTTTCTAACCCTGCCCCTGGCATTCTCTTTGTTGTAGAAAAATGACTTGCATTCAGCCTTTTGAATTTTTATTTCCCTTAATACACAATATTTTATGCACTAATATTTCTGCAAAATTTAATCCGGAATACCAGTCGCAGCGCATGTAAGGTTAGCCTGGTATTTTTTTAGATCTGATCGTTTTATCCATGTTTGTCTCGGAGGTTCTCCTTTTAAATTATTTTTTACCTATGGGAGATATGCATATGCATAAAAAGAGAGAGAGGAAGAGAGTTAAACTAGCCAAAAACTTGACCCAAAATTACATTTTACATTTAAATTAACCAAATTTAATTGGATAGTTGATTCATGTGGTACTCACATTTTCAACTGCTTGAAAAACTCGAAGAAAGTTTTTGCCTGCAATTTTCTCCAAGTCCTCATCTGTCCATTCACCAGTTTCAAGAAGGGCGACAAATAAATTTGGAAATTTGCTGACATCTTCTAGTCCTTCAATTTTCCTTCACATAAACAAATGGTAACAAAAACACCAGGTTAATCCTGTATTGTGTGTACATGTTGATAGTTATGTACAAATTGCAGTTGGTAGTACACAAAACGTTAAGCTCACCCACTGAACGACTCGAAGTTCGAACCAATACCGATATTATCGATTGTAGCTTTCTCTCGTATGTAATCCAAGTGTTCTGAACAATTGGTTTCATATCACAAATTGTCATTAGTGTAAATATTTGTTCTTCATTGTTCATTAAGTCAGTTTATTACAGGGTTTTAAAGTTATGTTTTGACAAACTTATGACATCTTGTATAGTGGTTGCAATGTTGGACCGATCGCATTTTATGTATCCATGGTAAAAATGAACCATCAATAGTCCTTCCCGTTGTCTCTAAAAAGTAAAGTATACACGCATAAACGCAAAGACAGAGAGCCGAATTACAAAATAATAAAGCAATTGTACAATGTACATGAACAATTTACATGCTTTTATCGTCAGTTACAATGATAAAAGCTAGTGAAAAAGACAAAACTCACGATCAACTTGAACACATCATCAGGAATATTAGGTTGTTGATTGCAAATTGATTTTGCTGCTGACCGTGAAAAAATCACGGGCTATTAAATGCATTAAAAATTATCATCACCATCATCCTCATAATGTTTCCTCAGAAATAAATGTTGAGGGAAACAAGATGCGGTTTATTTTGATTTAAAAATAAGTACTTACTGCTTTTGACTCAAACAAAACTTCTTTCATGGCCGCTGTAGACGTATGACTGATATCTATAATCATCCCAAGCCTGTTCATCTCCCAAATAACATCCTATAAATCAACAGTCAGTTCAATATGCGTTTTTTAAGTTTTCTCTAATGTTAAATAAATTGCTTGAGGTCTAGAATTTTTCTTACTTTCCCGAAGTCTGACAGACCGTAAAAGGAATTCGTCTTGGACCTATTAGTCAAATCCATTTGATACGATTCCGCCCATGGGCTAGAACAGTATGACGTAATAGACTGCAAAAAAGGTCAAAGGTCAAAAAATTACTGAAAAAATGACGATAAAGACTTCAAATAACTAATAAGTACATGAGCTTAGTAATCGTCAACATTCAACTTAAATATAGCCATTTTACCAAACTCCTCACACCAAGATTGTAATAGGTTCTTAGCATGGCTGAAAATCATAAAGTAGCATATAGTCGATTAGTTACTATTACCACAATCTTGACAATTTTAATGTAGTTCAGATATTTCTTAAATTAAATTATGAAAAGTTGACACTTTTACCTAAACTGTACTGGATAGAATGGCCACCTAAAATTGAAGTAATAATATTATGAAGCTAAAGTTACAGGCAGGTTTAGTTTGGAGTTGTGTGTTTATACTACTTAAGTCTACGATTATACTAACCATCAACGGAAATTAGGATAGCAATGTTTCCAGACTTTACTGCTTTCAGGATATCTGTTACACGCCACAGAAAATAATTTACATATCCTTTACAACCAAACGTTACTATTTTTCCAGAAAAAATTATACGTTTTTGTACATGGCTGAAAACTGAAAACCCAGCCATCCCGGTCTCCCATTTGATTCAGTACTTTTCCAATAGTGCCTATTACAAAAAAAAACCCAATCGGGGGGACCGGGGTTCCAGCTATGCTTTGGTGCTTAGAAAAAGTATAAAAAATTGTCCTTCAAATGATTGACAAACCATCGGAACTTTTTGCAAACTGTAAGTCGGAGTAGAGATCTATTAGCCGTTTGATAACGTCAATCTGCTCAAGGGTGATTACCGCCGCATCTTTGTGTTGACTTAAACCTTTAAAATTTAAACATTGTATGTGCATGTCTAAATATTTTTCAGGCAAATAAATGTGTACTTCAGTATTTTTTCATATTCAAGTTTTCGTTACATTCGGCACTTGCAGCAAAAAATAAGGCGCCGACTTTCCCCTTCCGAAGTCTCGGGATGTCCGTAACAGCTATTGTTAACGTATTATTTAAATTCATTTCATCAAAACAACAACAACCAATTAAACTTGGGGTAGAAAAAAGAAAAACAACGAAAGCAACTACTTACTAAGATTCCAGCTGGCATTGTCACTTAAGTTCTGAGACAGATTGAATCTTGTTAAATCATTTTTTGCAATCATTCGAATGTTGTACGCCAAACCATTGTATCTAAAATATTTGAACGCAGCAAGTCACAGTTCATCATGTACTATGTACATATATACATACACATACTTTGAATTAAAGTCTTTCAGGCTTTGCTGTATAAAACTCCAGTAAAAAGTATAATTAAAAAGCAAAACTTATAACACTAACCCGTCGATCAATGGCGCCATTTCCAGGATCTTATCAACTTTTTCCAAGGTTCCAAGTTTAGTTGTAAGGGAGATATATGCGGCCAATACCAGAGTTACAAGTACCAGAAGGACGCAAAAACAGGCCATAATGATTCGTATGACTCTGTTTCCTGTCCCAACAACAAGAATTTTGCAAAGATTATTTCTTATTCATTTACATAAATAGTCAAAGTTTGCTTGCATCCTTTTCCCCAAGGAGTACAAATTGATCATACCTTTGAATGAGCAGTCCATGTTTTTCCAAATATTTTTCATGGGGAATTACTTTGTGATGAAATTTTAACAGCCACATGTAATAAATTTACTGATTTTTCCGACCACCTCACGTGTAAAGCAAACAAAACTGATAACTGATCACATTACGTTTATGTTTAGTCAAGTTAAAACATTGCCAATATGAAATATATTTTGCAATGCAATTTTCGTGATTCTCTAAATAAATGTAATAGCTTTAACTGCGTTTGAATGAATTATTGTTAGAACAAAAACCGTAACTGGTTAGATTAGATTCACATAAGATTCTGTGGAGCATAGCGAACCTTGAGTAAATTGATGACTATTTCGGAGAGTCCTCATCCAAACATTATAGACAAACCAGCATATACATTATACATAAATATAAACTTTTTCCTCCTGCATGTATACATGGTGCAATATATTGACTCAATTACCCTTTTATGAATTTGACCTTGCTTTCCTCCACTCTCCACACATTTGCTTATACATGGTATTCGCTCATTTATTTATAAATTTGTTTATTCAATCATAGGTCAGCAAAAACAAGGCAATATTCAATAGGATAGTAAATTGTAAAACTGAGAAGCTATTTAAAATTCAACATTATTCCATTACTGTTTAGGAAACACCGAAGGATAATGACCCGCTTCATGTCTTAAAATTAGTATCACTCACCTACCACCAATAACTTTCCAGTTACCTCTACTTGCTTTTAGTAGCTACACACAACAGAAATGAGTAAAAAAATCTCCAAAAAGGCCGCAAAAATACAATGGTTTCATGTTTTTATTCATGATTCTGAGTTAGAAGTACAAGCAGCAAGAATAAGTACACGACGGACAACAAACAATAACAACGTTAAAGTACATAAATTTCTTAAAGTACGTATTACACATTTAGATGTAGTACGTAATAATTAATAATTAACTGGTAACTGAAAAGGAAAACATAAATAGTTCAGGTAATGGACAGAAAAAACGTTTACCATCTTGGCTTTACGAATCGTTTAGTAGTCATTCCAAAAAGTTTCCTGGAAACTTTATTAGTTAAAGACTTTTGAAATTATTATTACTAATACTAACAAAGTATTACTCCTATACCTAGCTACAAAATTTCAGTCATTTCTCAAGTACGGTTTGAATTTAATCTTATATTAGGAATATTTGGCTAAAATAAAATCATACTCACTTACACAAACATAACATCAATGCATTGAAGTACTCAAACATGCATTTTCAGGGATGAATAAAACGACACGATTTTCATAAAAACTAACAAATTTACAGTACGCACATAATGTTATATGTAAAAGTAAAATATAATACTCCATATATTTAATACATATATACTTCATTACACACAAACATATATCATTCACTGTTCAAAATTGTCAAAACTATAATAGGTATATATGCATTAATAGTTTAGGTACACAACAATTATATTGTACTTTAAAGTTTAGTAACAATAAAATTCTAATATGAGAACAATTACAGTTCTCTCTCTTCAAATAAGAAGTTAGCACTTCGTTTGGCTCGTAAACTCTCCTGCGCTAGTGGTTCAAATTTGGCTGTTATGCAGTCCTTGTATTTATTATTGTAATTTAGGAGCTCCTCATTGGACAATTGATCCTGTAGCGGTTCCATTTCCTTTAGATCGTCACGAACCTGAAACCAAAAACATTGTGATCATTTGAATTAAACATTAAAATGCCGTTCAACTGTTTGATTGATGGTTGTCTAGGTCAGCCAAAAAATGTTTACAAATATATAATATATATTATATATTATATGTTTATGGTTTACAGTTTACAGCGTACCTTTTCCACAGCTCTGAAAACACGTAGCAGGTTTTTTCCAGCGAGCTTCTCTAATTCCTCAGCAGTCCAGCCTTTGAGCAAGAGAGCTTCAAAAAGTGCAGGGTATTTAGAAACATCTTCGAGACCAGTAGGAGTCTCGTCGACGCCATCATAATCTCCTCCGACACCAATATGATCCGGTCCGGTTATGTTCTTTATGTGCTGAATGTGAGCTGTAATTTATAAAATTATAATTTGATCATTTTGCAAGTCTGACACACAATGAGTATACTGAATTAAAAATGGGTGGCGTGAAAAAGTCCTCATAAAACAATTACCGACAACATCCTCCAAAGTTGCATCTTTTTTTGGGTCACACTGAACAAAACGACTGTAGAAATTCACCATCACGATAGAGTTAGTCTCTTTCTATTAAAGGCAAAAAAAGTAAAATACATTTTAGACACTAAAGAAATTTTTTGACAAAAAACCAGACAAAAAATGCACCGAAATGATTCATATTTCGTACCACTTTGAGAAGAACATCGTCCTGAACGTTTCGGTGGTGATTACAAATGGCGTAGGCAGACGAGTGAGAGAAGATGACGGGGGCTTTTGAATGGTTCAAAGCTTTTACCATAGTTTCCTACAAAATATGTAGATAAACAGAAGACATCTAGTCAACGCAATTATTACATAAATTTATCTGACTGTAAAAGTTAAAGACGATGCTCCAATATTTTTTATAAGCGTAAAACCCTTACATGTGACACATGCGAAAGATCTACCATCATGCCCAATCTGAAATAAGAACGATATAATTATAACAGCATTTAATTTCATATTCCCTCATCATTGATAATTGATTCACTTACATACTATGACGGTACAAGTATGAAAAAAAATTAGAAAAATGAGTGCGCATTCATTGATTTAATTAGAACAATTTTGAATTTATTTTATGCATACCGATTCATCTCATCGACCACTTTCTATTAAACAGGATAAAATCAAAAGAAAATGCTAAAATTAACTCACAAAAGGATCATTGACAATCTAGCCTATAACTCACGGTGGCTATTTATTATTATGCCTACACTATATATACTTCATTCATCGTAAAATACGTAAGTACGATTAAAACATATTTCTAGCCAATTAAACAACCAAGAGTATAATAATTGACCGTTTAATAACTCAATTCATCCTGAAAAAAATAGACGTGGTTAAAAACTACACAAAGATTAGTTTACCAGTCCAAAGGAGGATAATCCATTGCTGTCTGGTTTAAGAGTCGCGTTAATCTGGTCAACCGGAGACGCGTCGGCCCACGGTGTATTGCAACTGTGAGTTAACGTCATGTATCGCGCTCCCATTTCGTACAAAGTTCTAAATAGAATAATTTTTTATGAACATCCTAGAAAAAATCTGCAACAAATTTTATAATTGACAGAAAAAACTTCAACATGCATATGAAACCTTTGATCGTACCGGAGGATCCCAAAAGAAAATTGCGCACTGTGACCTCCTTCAACTGCGACAAGACTGGCGATTTTCTTGTTTTTGATGGCATTCTCAATGTCTACAAAAATAGTTTTGATTTTAGCAAGTTACGTACTTGGCCACTTTCAATCGAAAAAATTCTGGGAAATTCATTTTCTTTCGATATTTCTGTTTTCCGCCATATTATTCACACATATACAAGTATCATACATGCTACATACAGATTGAACTATACATGTAATGTTGCAGTTTCATGTCATGTGCGATTTTCAATCAAACATTAAAAGAGCTCAATGTACCTACTTAAAGTTTGATTGGTAATCGGCAGTATGTATATATATATTATCTAACAGACAAAATTCAATGATCTGTGCATCGCTTCACCTCAACTTTGAAATCAGACTAATTGTGTCTACTTTTTTAAATTCTTCACATGTCTGTCGCTTCAAAAGTTTAAAAAGGGAGGATTGCTCACAACGCAGGGATAAAAATAGGATCAGGGGGAGTGTTCACATTATTATATTTGGCAAAGGACGGAAATGCGAATTCAGACAACTTTAAATTTGGTTAATGTTGATATATTATGTTTTGCAATTCATCGCACTTGTTGCTCGGGGTGTATCATGTGTAATGTATGCGTATTCTGTATTCTTCTTACATATTATGATGAACGCAAAAATAAAAATATAAGCAACGTGTAAGGAATGATGAGCAATGTGCCAGTGTCAAAACGAGAATATACTCACATTCATAATATACACTGCATTATGTAAAAACGTAACGTTTGAGGTGACTGCATAAAATGTTTAATACCATTGGAACTTGTTGCAAACTGTAAATCATTCGGATACTTTGCAGCAAGTCGGCGTATCACGTCTATTTGTTCGATCGTCTGTTCCACAGAATCCTTATACTGGGAGCTGCAGGAAGTGTATGCAACCCAAAACTGAAAAGCATAAAAGACACGAGATTACATTACAGATACATAGACAACGAACAAAATGTATGAAATTATGGATGATATATTTAGATTTTATTTATTTTCTCATGTCATTTGTCTCACATATCAAAAAGACTTGTAAAACATTTATTTGGTCCTTATATCATACTTGAAAACACAAAGTCTAAACTTATCTTGCGTCCTTAAACTTTCAAGTTGTATTCAAAGAGAAACAGTAAACAAAGTCTGACAGGATAAAAATAAAGCTGTAGACTGTATGTATATCTATATATTGTACTTATACATGCATATAATATAAAGATTCTATCACTATTTCAATGTAAAATTTGCGTGATTTCGATGAGACTTGCTTTGACTTTTGATTTGTCTGCTAATATTTTATTTTTTATCTCAAAAATCCCTACGTTTCTACACTTTTATTCAATCATCAATCAAGCGCCTTTTATGTAGTGCACTATCAGTCAGTTTTGGTAAAACAATTTGTCTGCATTCTGTATTTCATTTTTGACGTGTACAGTTAACATTTCTGACATTGAAATGCTACTTTTCCAAATAAAAACTGATACGTACGATTAACATCGACTAGTCAATATCAAATGGATTATTTGAATTTGTAACAATTTGTATGTTAAGGACAGACCTGTCTAATATTATTAGCATTATGGTCGAGTCTGTTGCCTGTGCATTATTAAAATGATCTAAAATTTGTGAGGCATGTTGTTGGAATGTTTCCAGAAATATTCCCAAATTTTCCGAGCACAAATCTATGTATAGGGAGAAAATATTTTCAACATAAAAATTGATTGATGTTTGGGTGGACAAGTAATCTATTGTGAATTGAGTTGGAATTGGGAGTCGCAGTTTAGACTGTCAAAAGTGCAAGTTTAAGAAAATCATTTTTAATGTGGGTAATTTGTCTGTAAGTAGACTTAATGAATAGGTCATTAAAAATGTTTGGACTGTCTCTCATTTTCCCCTTCCATGCATGCATAATACATATGCATACATGAACATTGTCTGACCCTCAAGATCGTGGGAGGGCTTTGATTTCATCTCTTTTCATCTTTCGATGTGGAAAAGTTGACCAGAGACGGTGGGTAAATTGACAGCTGACACACACGTAAATGCATATACGCATAATATGCATAAATAATGATGCATAGCTTAACTATAGATACAGTTAATGTACAGTATACTTGGTGAGACAGGTGTAAAAAGTCCTAAGATGCAGGTATTTTAACTTTTCACTCGCTCCAACTCCGTCTTTGTTGTTTGTGAGTGTTTGCATTCTTTTTACGATAATTATCGTCTACATGTATTCTGCACATATACAGTTGGCGGATCCATCATTTCAACAATAATAATAACAACTCACTCTTTTATTTTATACGCTGACCTTACATTTCACAAGCATTTCAGCATTTTATGCTGTATGTAAATCTCAACAAAAATATGTAAAGTTTGCCAACTAATGATCACTAATATACACATAAAAAATGAGCTATCTTGACACGTATCATGAGTTTTCTCCAACTTTTGACCTCTGACAAGGAAACAGTTTTAAGAGAAATTCCAATAAAATTATAATAAATGTATATATCTATCTATAATAATCTCTTCTGTATTTATAAGGCATAATGGGGAAGAAAAGCAAGGAATTCTGTCAGCTGTTGACCATTTTCGCAATAATTAAATTTGATGTTCCATCTTTTTACGCGATTGACTTGGGTGGTTGTCAAAACATTTGTCATTCATTTTGCTATTATATAGAATCAGTTCAGTTTCAGATTGTCCGTATAAAGAACAACTGATCTTCTTCATCTGAACTTTAAAGACGACAGACCGGTTGCATATCGAGGCCCTCAACTTATTGACTTTGCCTGACCAAATATATACAGAAATGACACTGATGGGTGTAATAAATGAGTTTATCTCTACTGTTTACCAAGTAGACGCTGCAGTTAGAGTTACTGCAACTGAAACGTCAAAATAAATGGCGGATTCCGTGCTAATGACATTTTGTTCGTACATTGTATGAAAATTGGAACCTTTCCTACTTGAAAACTGCTATGGTTGATAAATGTTGGTTGTATAAAACTAGAAAGGTTTGGCACTTGCAGAAGATTTGGTTTAATATTGATTTATATTGCAAACTTAATTTTTTAGCGTTGACCGAAAGCAGAAAATCTCTCTCTGTAACTATTATTATAAGTCGTTCTTACTTGAGCTCCAACTTGGCCCTTTCTAAGTCGTGGAATATCAGTGTGCGAGTTGTTGTTTGGCCCCCAAACGGGATCTTGCAGCAAGTCGGCAGAAAAGTTGACTCTTCTCAGGTCATTATAAACAATACTTCTTAAATTCCAGGGAAAGTCATTGTGCCTGCCAGAAAAAAGAAAACAAAATATTAGCAAACTACTTCACCTATGGATTTAAGGTCAAAGAACCGTATTTGACATTTTTCAGAGGATTAAATTGTATAAACATTAAAAACCGAATTCCGGTGTATACGCGCAAGTGAATCACCGGGCCATTTCTTGGAATTTAACATGGATTTTTATTTCCCTTGTATTTATATGCATGTAGTTGTGTATTTTGTTGCCTAAAGCTGAGCTCATAATATATTCTCGTTTTTATTTTACTTTGTTTTATGCTCATCATTTTTTATAAGGAACGGGATTGAATTTCGACGTGATGACGATAAGAAGAATTAAGAGGCAGGCGGAGAATTTATGTCAGGAAGTTGAAAGAAATAGCGACAAAAAGATATAATAATTTATTATTCAGGTCTACAGTGACGATGCTTCCGCTGTGCATTTTGCATTCACCCCGCAATTCCTTCACCTCGCCGAAATCCTGAATTTTAACCCGCAAATTCCGTCTCGCTCTCTTCGTCGTCGCAAATCGTTAGAAAGCGCTCAACAACTCATCATTCAATTTGCATTCTCAGCTCTCAATTTTTCACCGTAGCTATTTATCCGTCTGTACTCCTAAGCTCGCGTTGATCCGGTCGTTCTTGTTGCTTTAATTTTGATACATATACTCTATACTCAGGGGAATCTATGTATATAGAGGAAACTAAATATTTTAGTTTTACGTACCCATCAATAACAGGCGAATTTTCGAGTATTCTTTGGACTTGTTCCCTGGTGGGCAGCTCTGAAATGTCTTCATCATCATTGGACTGGGTCAACAAAACAGCGACTGCGACGATTACACCAACTACTATAAGGGTGGCTGCCCCTCCGATCAAATATTTCTTCTCTGAAATATAAAAAGACCATTTTTACATTTAGAAAAAACGACAAAATTGCAGTAAACACAACTACTAACCAGCAGCAGCAGAAAGTTTAAAAACACAGAACGACAAGGTACTACTTTAATCCTTATCTGCATTGCTTTTAGAACAAAGTAAGTAACTGAGCCCGCAATGTAAATTCTTTTAAAAAACTTGAGGGTATCGGTAAGTGTACTTAAACATTTATGTGGTAAAAAAATTCGTCATGTGTTTTTACACTTTCTTGCATCTTTGGTTAGAGAAAGGAAAATATGTTTTAATCATAAATATTTGATAATTAGCAACCCTTGCCTAACATTTTGCATCTAAGGTTTGATTTTTAAACTTTCACTAATAAAAATTTGCAATAATTTGTTGTTGTGAAGGTCAATTTCTTAAAACTGTTAGTTAATGAAATTAAAACTCAGAAGGTCAGTTTTCCAATATACTTCTTTTACATTATAATAGGTATGTATATAGTGTATAGTGTATGCGTAAAAATGTCAAAGACTAATATAATTAGAACTTAATTAGTGCTGATTAGATTTAGGCGAATAATAATCCGAGAGATAAAAGACAGGGTCCGCTGTAGAAAATCCCCAGCGAGTTTGTGGTCAAAGTCTATTAAAGACGTCCGTAGGTATGT
>JAQIVE010001673.1:0-23489 GCA_034698285.1 Sminthurinus bimaculatus | reverse complement strand
TTTTTAGAGATTTAAAAGCCATTTATATATTATTTTATCTGTAAAATATAAAATTTTACTTTAAATTCTTTAAAAAATAGTTAGAAGACCTGGAAATATCAACTCGACAACGACTCAAATTAAAACTTATCCCGTTGTGGCCATAAAGAAAGTAAATAATAGTTCTATAGCTAAAAACGGGTCCAATAGTAGTTTCATAACAAGTGTCTCCTCGTCAGTGTCGTCAACTGGTCCGAAATTCGAGGCTTTAACAGCAAAGAAACAGAAATCTCTCAAACTGCCCTCGGAAAATTTGTTCCCCACTGCAAAGTCAAACACACAGTTTGAATCCTTAAAACTGCCTTCATCCGCTATATCCTCCATGGAAAATCCCGAGGAGAAATTGAAATCTGCTCTATTGAATCATTCAATGATGAGCTCCAATAGGAATTTGGACAAAATGGTGTTTTCTCAACTTCCTCAAGGCTCTAAATTGATACTGAAAACGGTGAAAATTGTCAAGACGGATGATGAGGGGAATGAACAAGATTCGGGAGATGAAATGACAAGTTGGAAAATTTTGAGGGGAAAGAAAAAGTCTAATGGCGGCAAAGTGGAGGCAGATGGTGGTGAAGATAATGAACAGGATGAGAATGAGAACAAAGTCAATCCTTCAGCCGACGACTTAATGAGTGCAGCGTCACATCCAACATCCCAATACAATTCTCACGGATCAAATCAACATAATAGAGAAAAGGAATCAACTCATTATAACCAGAAAGATCATGGAAACCAAAGAAAGCAAACAGTCACAGGTTCAATTTTATAGCTTTTCCATAATATTATAATATTGAATTTCTTCCTTTGTACTTATTAACTTTTGACTACTGTTTCTTTTTCAAACCTCACATTATTATAGTCTCCTAAAATTATTATGCACACATTAGTACGTTAGGCACTCATAATATTTTGCTTTAATGAATCGTGGAAAAAATTTTTCAATGCATTTTTTACATGCAATAAAGTAATGATTTACAAAAAAAACTTGCAAAGGAAATATTGCTGGAAATGTTTCCAATTTCTAATCACCGTTTTGTCAATTGACGGAATGTCAATTTTTCGGAGTTGAAGGAGTTACCTACTTGATACTTGATAGCATACTCAATAATATAATGCATATTTTCGTATTTCCACAGACACGGAGGGAACCAAACGAAAAGATTACAAAGGGAATGAACATGGAGTCACCGACTTTGAACACAATGAGGGAAAGTCTCAAAGTAAGTCCGTGGATACAATTTCCATTTTTGTGATTTTATATAAAATGTCAATTAATAATTAATGATCAATGATTAATTATTAATTTTTCAGGTAACGAAGGTGGTAGATTCAAAAACTCAAAGAAGAAGAATAAGGGCAGAAAAGTTACAGTAAGTATATAATAAAGTTTTTTGGTTCTCCTTTTTGTAATACAATTTTGACAGATCATTTTTTGCCGGTCACTATAATAATATTACAGTCTATTTTTTGACGTGGGTATACGCTACGCGAGTATACTATACATACATAATATATGAATAATACATACTCTTACAGCTTAACTTCATGACTGTGACCATCATTAGGTTATATATTATTATGTACGACTCTTTTCCAAATCTTGGACTAGAACGAAAAAGAAAATGTATTCAATTCTAATACAGCATATCCCAAATTATTCTTCGTCTTTCTTCAATATCTCAAATTGCAATTGACTTGACTTACGACTTACTTGCCTTTATTAACTTTACTAACCTGTCAAATTTTGTACAGCGTCAGAACTTCATTTTATTGACCCTCCCTTCTCAAAAGCGATCTTTTTCATGGCAGATAAAAGCATTTTTTTTTCAAAAGTGAAGCACACGTAAATATACATAGGTACTATACACGAAAAGAACTTATTCTCCCTTATATTCTGTCTCAACAGCCTATCTTTTTTTGACTTTTGTTCTTTAAAAATATCTCTCATCTGTTGTACATATTTTTAATTCTATATATGTATCTATATGTATACAAAAGTTTCAAACGCAGTGCATGCGTTCTTATAAAAGCACCTTTACGTGTATATAAATGGCAAATTGTAAATTTACACACTTAGTTGCTCAGCCATATAATTTCTCCCCTTGTCCATATAGAACGTCTCTTTGACATTCCGTAATCTCCTTGTCAAAAGGCAATTTATTCAATTCGAGTATTTATTTTAGTTATATATTATACTCTCAAATCTCAAAGTTTTCTTGTAACAAAAGGAAGAAATAAAACACGAGTAAAGAAATACACTTTGGCTACATCATATAACATTTACAGGGATTAAAATGGCAGATAGAAATAGATATCTAATTTGAAGCTATTCACGCAATTTTCAATTTACTTTACATTCGTCTCGATTTTCCTTTGGTCACAAGTCACAAGAATCCTATTTTTAAAGGTTTATTTAGAAACATTCATTTGATTTCTGTATTGCTCGATATTTTATATTTTGTGTATTAAATTATAACTCCCTGTTTTGTACAACAAAAAATAATAATACACTGGCAAGTTACGCAGGAAGTGAGAAACGGTGAAAGGGGTAAACCTTAATACGAATCAAAAAGAAACCCCACATTATAATGTGTTTGGTGTTCCATTTCCACAGATTCAAAGGATAAAAAATATGATTAATAATATTCAAAATGATAATGAAACATACTCAGTATTTTAAAATGGATAGAATTTCCGGTATGGTACAAAGAAAAATATTATACAAAATATATGTATCGTTAACTACACACAGGGTTATAAAAGAGTCTATCATAGAGAGGAGTTTCAGAGAACTGAGCAGTAAGTACAGTTTTCTATAACATGTTATGCCATATAATCCACTTTTTTTAAGTTACAAACTTTTAAAGAGGGCATAAATATATTATTATACGAATTGTCTAAAGAATTTACTTCAAAATATGATAGTTTCTATGATGATGAGGAAGCTAAACGAATTGCGGAGTCCTTCAGTGCCAACGATGCCAAAGAAAAGAGTGAACATGGCTCAAAAGATGATAATCGAAAATATCATGCAAGTGAATCGATTACTTTAACAGTTTTCTAGTTTTTTGCCTTTGTTTTGTTCCTTTATTTAAGTTTGGCATGTATGTAGCTCTTTTTTGTTTTGGAATTTAGAAAAATACGAGTCCTATTCACGTTGTTAGAGTTTTAAAGGTGGTAGTGCATTGTCTTCAAGATTAATGTGAATTTAAGCGTAGTCATGAATAATAATATTAATAATTATTACAAAAAAATGAGTGTGATTATGTAGTCGCATGTAATGTAGTCCTAATTTTCCGTCTTGAGATTTTGACTGTAGATTATCATAGATCATAGTGCATAATACAATATTATGATTGTATGAGTGTAAACAAGAGCAAAAACAAACAAAGTGGATGATGTAGTTATGTATTGTTCACATTATAAATAATAATAATTGAGGATTATTAGTGTGTGCGAGGAAAGCATTTTATTCGTTAGATAATATAGTAAGATACACACTACACACATACATATTGTTCTATGGTGTTGTTTTTATATTCCTCTCTCTCTCTATTGTTTACTCATTGAAAGTTAAATGTGTGAGACATTATATTCTATCTATATTATTATAATATAGAGAAATCTTAATGGTCAGTAATTTGTATACGGTTTGATTTCCTCTCTTCATAATCCGCGTTCATAATAGTATCACTTTGTAATATCAACTTTTACTTTCAATTGTATTTACTTGGACTTTTTGTGTGTGTGTGTGTGGACTATTCCTCAATCTTCCATTACATTATGTATAAAAGTACATTTAAACTTTAAACATTTATTGTAGAATATCTTTCCCCAGTATTTTTCTTGTTTGATGTTTCCTCTTGTTTTGTTGTTTCTGCTGCTGCTCTTGTGATCAATTAGTATGTACTTATGCAGTGTTGTCAATTTCTTTGTGATCTCCGTGTATGTATAATGTATACGTACATTTACTTACATATACGACGATGGGGTAGATTATGATGGTGTTATTGTACTTTTGTGTCCTGTTGTGCTGCGGTGAGCAATGAGCAATATTACTTTTTTTGGTTTGCATAAAAAAAACTTGACCAAAGAGATGTTTGAACTGTGTACGAGTGTTTGTGTGTGTACGAGTATGACATGAAGGCGTCAGGTATGACTGTAATAGTATAATATAATAGTCAAAAAAAGTATAGTATGTGACAAAGAAAGAGAAGAACAAAACGGATATATAATATAATATTATCAGCATAGTAAAATATATATAATAATCATGATGAACCAAGAAAGTAAAAGCTTTCCTCAGTCCCATAATATGATGTTCATCATGCTTAACTGTATGCTGTAAATCTTAAATGCATTAGCCACAGAATTTCTTGCTGCTACTTGTATTGTAAAATGCCTGCTATTTGTATTATATTATTTATAATTTGTATAACAATGTTATACTCTGATGTATCTAACTTATGGATTTATGGCTTTTGTACGCGTGTGTGGCATATGCCTGTGAAGTGCAGTTATAAAAGTGAATATATTATTTGTGTATAGGTATAATAAATATGTGTGTGTTTGTCAGTTTGTCATCACACCGTGGACGATCGAGTATTGTCGTTTGTACTGTTGATTACGGTTGTTTGGTTAGTGCTCAGCCACAGTAGATAGAATCAAATCAATCTTTCATCAATTCTCGCTGTCTCTCTTGAAAGAAACTAAGCAAAACTGCATAGACAGGCAGTGAAATTTTTTCCAAGTCACTTTCAACATTCAACGAATAATACACACATTACAATAAACAGAATTTTTAATAGTCTTATGTAAAAGTCTGATAAGTATATGTTCGTAATGGGTAATGGGAATCGTATGCATGAGATTCTGCACTTTAACTTGTTTCAAATATAAATCGACAGCTTTTTTGTACATATCTAAAAGGACATGTGCCCGCTAATCCTGTTTTTGTCTATGTTTCTTGTTCCTCTGCTACGCATCTAGATTACATTATTATTGAAGCGAGTGGGCTGCTCAAACAGCTAAAAGTTTGATATATACTTAGATATACTCAATAATTGTAGATTCTGTGTCTACAATCTACAATGTAATGTAATGTGGAATCACTTGTGCAGTCAACAAAATAGGCAGACGAAAGTTTTTGATTTGAAATCTGTTCATCATCGGCTATTCGAATAATTATTGAGCGTACACAGTTTATATACTCTAGATTTAGTGTATTAGTTATGCAGTATATTATTCTTAAACACATAATGGTATGCATCATGTATGTTTCATCGGTATGTACTACAACATGTACGCTGTGCAACCGGTAAAACTGCATGTATGTAAACTTTGCTTTCCTCTCAAATGTATATCTGTCAATAATTAATAAGATCTCTGTAATTTGTCTGCGCTCTTAATTATCGTTTTCCCTAAAATATAGCAAGATCACATATTTTTACACTCAAAATACCTGCTTCTTTAGTCAAAAAAAGTTGCATCAAACTCAATCAGTAGATTTAGATAAATTATATTTATGCTTAATGAATTTGAGGAAGTGCCTTTAACATGCATTATATTACATTTTTTGTAAGCACACGTTCTTTACACTTTGCACGGAAAGACGTTAGTCTTAATTTCTATATTATATATCACTATTTTTCATCAGTAGATTGATGATCATTAGTTTATCAAGCTGTATAATAATATAATGCGGGAAATGTGATGTGGAAGCGGAATACGTTTCATTTAATTGCCAATGATTAATGATTGAGCTATCATAATTAAAATTAATATTTTTCTCTTTGCATGTAATGAATGAATGTAATATGGATGATAAGTAAATTGATATGCATCTTCAAATATCATTAATTTCTGTATGGTCTCTGTCCGTAAGCTGCATAAATGCTATACTTACGATAATACGTATTTTATGCCATTTTGTTCGGAATTGAGCTGCAACGCATAATATATTATGTGCTATGTGGAATGTGTATCTGATAGATAATAATATTATTGAATGTACTACGGGAATACGAATTGATAGGAATCAAATGAAAGGGGAAGTGCAAGAGTTGTGCATGTGAACCTGTGTGGATGTGTTTATGTGCGTGGTGCGTGTGTATTTAGATGTAGTACTGAGTACTGTGTAAAGTGTAGAGTAGTGTAGACAAAGACAAACTTTTACCATTGCGATACAATAAGTATCAGTAGTAAGTTACTACTCACTGATTCTAGTGATCGTTCAGTACGTATTATAAAGAACTAATGTGTAGCATTTACCAACATTTTTGGTATTCATTTTTTTGAGCATGTGGTCAGTCGCCGTAATGGTCGATTGCCCTTATCTCAACTTGCCATATGTATATACATACATAGCTGTTGGTATCATCGTCTCGTAATGTATTAACTAATTGAGAGAGTATATATATAGTGTATTGGTTGATTTCTCTTTATGTATTTTCCCACATTACACTACTACCGTAAAGTGTAAAGTTGAGCAGAATGATTTTATGTGTATATTTGTATAGAGAATGAAAATATATACAATAAGAGCTTTCTCACGTTCCTGCCATTACTGGTACTGTTGAGTTTTTTCTTCGTCAGAAATAATTTTATCATATAATATTATATTGTTTAATGCTTAAAGTGCTTCTGTTGTCCTCAAGTTCAGTACTCAGCGTTTTTTACATTACATCTGTACTATAATAAAGTATAATCCTTGTGTGTACACTCTGTACATCATACGTTTTCCTTATTACAGTAGTTATTGCGTCTATTGCAAATTTGATACTTTCCCTTTCATTCTTAATGCTGACTTTTCTCTCTCAACAAAATGTATCTACTTTTGTGTAACATGTTAGACATTAGAATAATATGCAACATGTAATTACTGTTGACTATATAGTATATTATAGTATTGACATTTTAGCTATTTAGAGTTATTATGTTGACATGTTATGTAGTTTGTAGCTTTGAATAAAATACTCTGCTTATAAGTAGTATTCGGTATTACCCTTAATTTGAAACATTTTCCTACATTATCGTAATCTTTAATTTTGTATATTCTTGTTAATTTTTCTCAGGGAACTTACAAGGAAGACAATGAAGGCCAGAAAGTAAAAAACGAACATGGAACTCAAAATAGTTTCAACAAAGGTCAACACGAGGCTGTGAAAAACACGGAACGACACAGCCATGCTCAAAATCACCATCAAAATCATGCCCCCGTCTATCGACCTCGGGGTCACAACCACCCAAATCATCGTCACGAAAATCACAATTATGATGGAGCCTATAGTAACAACAATGGAAAAGTCATAGATCCCACAAATAGTCCTCTTGCCCAGGTGTCCCCTTCGGAATCTGTAAACTCGGATACAAAATCCCTGGCGCCAACAGCAATGACGGTGGAAACCTCCTTGAAATCAACTTCATTGTTACCCTCCCATCCATCAGCAAAGCCATCGTCTTATCCCCCAAGACCGGGACCACCATCAACCCCTCCGCGTGTTTACAGTCCAAATCCATCCATGATGATGAACCATCCACAAATCGCCATGACGGCTCCCCGCCCTCCAACCACACTGTTGGCAAAGCCATCGGAAATGAAAGTGTTTTTCTCTCCAAGAGAAAGACATTATCCATACTCTGAGAATGATGCCAAAATGGCCTATGCTCCCAACTTTGGTCCCGTCCCAGCTCACAGTCCCCTTGGAATGATGTCACCCTCAAACACACGCCCAAAGATGCAAACGGTCAAGCTGGGTCCCCTTAGCTTTAGCTACAATTTTGAAACTGTCCATCCTCACCCGCCCAGTCCGTTCTATGTTAATGGTAATGGTGGCCCTCATAAGTACAGGAACAGCTTTAACACCTTAAATGGTATCAAAAATGAGAGTTACTCGAGCAATAGCAATAATAATCCAGTTTATTCCGGTGAAGTCCCAGCTCCTAAACATGCGACAAACGCTGTAATTAAAACGGACCCGGTACCAACCGTCTACTCAACATTGATGAAGACAATGCCGGAGGGAAACTTAATTAGTATAGATAAATCCAAGGAGCGTGAGGTGGTGATTGGGAGCAGTAGCAGTAGTAGTACCAGTAATATTTCTAGTAGTACGAGTAACCCAAATTCCATTTCTATTGCTTCCTCAACTGAAAAACTAAATGCAGCTAGTCCTAATGGAATTATTCCATTAGGAGATCATAAATTAAAACCACATTTTGGATGGGTCCCTATCAGTAGCACTAGTAGTAGTGGTGGCAACGGAGGAATCAGCAATAATAATAACAACAACAACAATATTGTAATTAATCATGGTGGAAAACCATTTGGATTTTCCAACGTTCCTTATCATCATATAAGATTTGGTAAAACTGCACCACCTCCACCTCATTTGATGGTGCGCAGTCCTTTCTATCCCAGTCCCTCGACAGTGTCACCAGGAGCACCAACCATTCTTTTAAATCACCGACCTCCCCCAAATGGTAATCCTAACTATATTCCAGGACAACTTCCTTCTTCTCCTCCATATACTGTAGTCAGAAGAAATCCACAATTTTCTCAATATATGGACTCGCTTATGAACTCGGTAGCAGGTTTCTTTGGAATTCGGGGTCGGGGCGGAGGATAAAAAGCATTCTAGAATTATTGTAGTTTTTTAAATGTATGATGTAATGTTATGTTATGTATTTTATGTGTATGTGAATGTATAAATATTAAGTACTTTACTATATAATAATATTGTGTGTGTTTAGTTTTTACACTACAAAATAATGTGTATGGTGTACTTTTATACTATACGCTCTCTTGTTATAATATAACTTTAAATGGAAAGGTTGTGTGTCCAGTGCAGTATTAAATATACTTTTTATATGATGTGTCTTATCCAAAATAATGCCTTTAATTTGTTCCTTATTCTCCTGCTCTTCTACCAACTTTTATTTTTAATTGTTATTAATTTTTAATTGTTGTTATTTGCTACTTCCATTACTTTTGTACTTTTACACATACTTAATGTCCATGCAATATGTAAATACGTAATAAAGGATGTGTATATTATTTTCTACTGTTGTCCTATTACCTCTTACACATTATGACACTGTACGCTCAATGCCAGCATGTTAACGTTTACTTTTATAAATACTACGAAAATACATGCAAAATTGTATGAACATATGTTCATACAATTTTGCATGTATTTTCGTACAATGATAATTGAAATAAAAGTTATCCAAAAAGAAGTTGATGCTACATTTTTATGTTGATATTTTATTTCCTTCAATTTTCAAACTACTACTTATATACTTATGAACTTAACGAAAAGAAGCGTTATCATTCGACTTGTAAAATCATGGCGAATTCAGCCTATGTAGAAAATTGTTGTTTCAGAAAGACGATATTTGAAAATTTTCAAATAATACGTGGTTTTTTTAAGTAAAGCAAAATAATTTGTCGAAAAAATAATTATACGTATCTGACGAAGATTCTATAAAAATGTCATACTTGCTCTATTAATAATTGTATACAATAATATATTTACATTGTTATGTTGGGGCATACGTACATGCAAAAAAGTTCAAAATTCTAATCAGTTCAGTCCACAGCCAGTTTTACAGTTGTTCCGAGGTATTTTTCCTTGGCAAACTCTAGAAAACCAGCCGACCTAATATTTGGGCACTAAAACGTAAGAAAAAAATGAAAAAAAATCACGTTGTTTATAAAAAAGTAAGCACAGTAAATAATTGCATGTGTTACAAAAAGGAAAAATGTAGTATGGAGTGTAAAATGATATTTTATAGCTATAGCAGTGTACTCTATAGTATCTACAT
This sequence comes from Sminthurinus bimaculatus, assembly GCA_034698285.1. Lineage (NCBI taxonomy): Eukaryota > Metazoa > Arthropoda > Collembola > Symphypleona > Katiannidae > Sminthurinus > Sminthurinus bimaculatus. Next base: position 13,625 of record JAQIVE010001673.1, on the reverse strand, counting down.
GTACAATATATGTAATATTTGGAAACTTATTTCTTACTTGGAATTCGACACAAGTTAGATTCTCGCAATTGTTTATCAAAGCATCTAATCCAAGAATTGTACAAGGAGATCCAAATATTTTAAAATGTCGCAAAGTTTTTCGTAATGGTCCAACTGACGAGATTGCTCGTAGTGAGAGGTCTGTTACATTTGAGCAATTTCGAATAAAGAGTGACTTGAGATGCAACCCACAAATAAAGTCATGAACACTCATGTCAGTAAAGCCCATCCCTTTGACTTCCAAATGCTGTAGATCTAAAAACATAGCAAAAATAATACATGTAATATCAATTACGCATAATATCGTTACTCATCAGGTAGTCATGATATCACAAAAGAAGGTCTTATTCATCGCTTGTTAAACATTTTTTTACATTGTGTAATTTCATTGTTGTGTGCATAATTTTGAATTTGTTATTGTTTTTACATGAATATTAGTCTCATTGTACACTGTACACACATTAGATGGATATAACGAAATTTTAACTTACGGCTTACTGATCCATAATGAATTTGCATCCTTTCTTTCATATATGCTTCATACAGGGGACTAACCGCTGCCAAGTGATTGTTAATCGTGATTATTCGTTCTTCTGGACATCGAGGGAGATCTTCAATAAAAGCACTGTCCGATTCTCCAACCCCTTCCAACTTGAGGATTCGGAGGGACTTCATATTTGAGATGATAATACCGATGCAATAGTAACTAAATATTATACAAAAAATGGTTAGTAATTTATAGGTATAAAACGGCTCGTCTTTTTCTTTTTTTACCTTAGAGACTACGATCTGCGTTCCTATGTATATACTACAATTTTAGTATGCTACAATAATGATATAATATTATACAAAATTCAAAGGATTAGTAATGTACTTACTCTGTACCACAGGGGCAGTTGACCAGAGTTAGCTCTTGAAGTTGAGAATATGTCTGAGAAAAGTTAACAAAGGATGCTGGAGTAGGGAATAGATTTTGAGTTCGCCGTCCATTAGAATAAAAGACCTGTAAATAAAACAACAAAAAATAGTATTCATAAGTATTGAATAATATAATTTATGATATTGATGCAAATAGTAAAACGAATGTTTGGTTGCAGCTCACCGAGCGTTGATCTATTTCCAAAGACTCCAAGGGAGTTGCAAATAATTTCTGCTCAAACAATTGACTTTGAAAAACGACTTCTTCAACAGCGGACAAGGGCCTTGAGACAATTTTAAGATTCAACTTTTTCAAGGCAATAAAGTACTTGAGAAAAGTCAAATCTGTCACTGGATCACTGTCGACAATCAGAATGAGACACTTGAGAGACGTACACTTGAGCACAAGTTCCCAAGTCTTGGCAGGGTACACTGCAGTACTGGAGATGCGGAAGGAGGCATGTTGAATTGACTGCAAGTTTAATTGATTCACCGAGAGTTCTTGATCCTCCAACATGGGAAGTTGTCGGCCATCAGGAGGGGGGCCGGAAGACCTGTCTGCTTGTAGCAATTCTTCAAGAGGAAAATAATAGTTTTTAATTATCGTCCCATACTCACTAGCTTTATGAACCATGTCTAAAATGGAGAATCCTGGAATGACTGTCACTGCCTTGGTTACCATCACAGGCACATCAAATGAAATGGTCTTTAAGACTCCTGGATAAGTTTTAATATGATTATAAATGGCTTTCCACATCTCCATATCACGCTGCTGAGTCGTTGGTTGTCTGGCCCCGTAGTAGCCAAAGGAATTTTCTCTCTTGTAAAACAACTGTGACAACTGGGGAAGTTGTTTCAATAGGGTTTGAAACTGTTCTGAAGTAAATGCTTTGGTCATAGAATGGTGACTAAAACCACAGTTTAATTTAAAAAGAGTCACATTCTCATAAATTTTGGATAATTTCACGGATGCTCTTGCGGACAGAGCCTTTGGCTCCACCAGGTACTTCATGTAAGTAGACGTAAAATCGTCCATTTTGATTGACTTGAGATTCGGAAATATTCGAACAATGGTTTGAATCGTTGTTGGTGGAATCACATGATTGTTCTCACACTTTTTTGTCATCTCCAAACAAGTCACTTGTGGATGTTCACCCTTGAGGAAAGCTTTTGCGGGTTCACTTTTTATTGAAACTGAGTCAGTTCGAAAGCACACTGATGCAAACGGAAACATGTTGAAGGTACTCACGGACAATATGGCGGTTTGAAATGATTCCACTGAATTGAAAGTGTACTTTAGTTTTGATGATAAAGATCTGTCAATTTCAATCACTCTTTTCCAATTTGTACAAACCCCACGAATTGATTGCAAATCATTTGGCAAAAGTTGAAAAATCTGCGAAAGAAGTTCCTCCTATAAATAGATTTTGTAAAACAAAAAAAAACAACAACAGAGGATAAAATTCAACTATTTTTATTTTCCCAAGCATTTCTATTTTATTTTGAACTTAAAAATTTAATAAAACTGATACATAAAAATAATATAAATATTTTGAAATGGTTTATCTATTACATAATCATATTATGGTTTCATACTGGCAAATTATCAAATCCACTTGGAGCAATTTTTAAGACAGTTTGTCTTGTCGTCTTTTTGGATCTTGATTTTCGGCTAGCTTTACCCGACGGTATCTTGACCACTGCTTGTCCTGGCATTTTCTCCAGCTTTGTCGTTATTATCGAAAACGGCGAAAACTTGTAGTAAGTATTAGTAGTATTGGTTTTAATTAAAACAACGAGGATGGAACTAACGTCAAACGTATACGGGCTAAAAAATGTAACGATTTTACACAAAAAAAAAGAAAAGCCTTTGCCAATTTCAAATTTAGTTCAAAGTTCTTTGCTTATGATTCATAAGCAATAATCACTAAGCTATTACGAATTAAGTACGAAAACAAGAATATGAATAAGGAGGATGATGCAACTATCGTGCACGTACTACCAATATACTAATACGACGGCTTCCTTAAAACTTGAAAGAAATAATGTACGCGTCACAGAGAAAATGATTAAAATTTCCCCACTTTTAATAAAATCCTGGCAGAAAAAACGGTCAAATTGACGATCTTAGAGTCTAGAACTCCAAGATGCGCTATTAGTGGCGACCAGTATCTATCTGACTCCCGCGTATACCTGGAATATTATAAATATAGGTACACTATACGTACTACGTACTAATGTGTTTCATTCATATTCTATTCTATTCCTAAAATAATATAACGAAGGAGCCAACTAGAGCTGTCGAGTCGTTTCACGATTAAAATTTGAAGTTCGAAGTGACATTTTGTTAGTTTGAATATCGAATAACATTCAATGCATTCAGATTTCAGATCCTGAATGCATTTGTAATTTGAAGTTCAAGTGTTCAAAGTTCAAAGGACAGTGATAAATGTTGAAGGGAAAGGCAAAGGGCCTCGCTATGGTAACACTATAATCTTTAATCTTTATAAAACTACGAGAACTCTTTTGATTTTTAGTGTGGTCGTGGAGTGGGATTTTGAATAAATAGCTTACTGATTATGTACTGATTACATTTTATTTATTATACCACTGCACACTGACTGAGAAACGGCATGAATGCGAAAATAATAGTAGCTACGAACGGAAAACCTAAATTCTATTTGTATCAGTAAGTAGTAAGCAGTATTTACTATTTATGATTATTTTGACTGGTAGTACTTACGTACCTAACTACATTGAGTCTACCGTATGAACTCAAATTGTAAGACACCACAAAAATGCAGTGTCAGCTTTTGCGCTAAAAATTTTAAAAGTATGAAAGACGAAAATATTAATAGAATCTAATGGCAAGTTATGTAAAACTTAAAACAATTAAAAATATGTATTACTCTTTAATAAAATACAGAAACGTTGAGCTATAGCTCAACGATTCGTTGTGGTGATAATAATAATATGTACTGAATAAGTTATAATTATAATAGTATAGGAAGTCAACAGTCAGAGATATGATAATAACGTAGAATGTAGAACTGTAGTCAATGCTTTGCAAACGGAATTTTTCCTCAAATTTTGACTCGATATTCCAAAGTTTGGAATTTGAAATGCTCTAACAATCTCTGATAACGAAAAGGATATATTTGCATATTGGGAAAGATAACATATGTACGATTACCTGCTGTGCCACTCAAATCTAATTGAGATTCAAATTTCGCGTAGTGTGTTAAGCATTTTTCTAACCATTTTTCAACCCAAAAAATCTATACCAGGAAGTCAAAATCCGGCTGACCATAGGTTATTGTATATTATACGTGACACATTATCATAGGTATTCATATGCAAATATGGGGATCTTAGGGAGAAAAAATAATATCTGTAGTTTGATTCTAATCATATTCGTATTTTAAGTTTTTCTAAATGAAGAACAAAATTCAATGCAGTAAACGTTATGTTTGCACTCATTTTTTGAGCTGCTTTTCTCGTAAAAGTGAGAATATTATGTTACGTTTCAGTTGAAAAATCCAAACAACTAAATTGCTGTAAGATCGAAGGTTTTCCCATAATATGCGTCTGAAAAGGCCAGCCTAGCCTACTGAGCTTGCTAAAATTCGGCAGATTTAAATTTTGCCCAATTTTAACTCAACTTAACTTGAGTATAAAAACCTCATTTAAAGATTACTTTGTTTGTATAATCTATGTATATGTTTTACGTCTTTGTATCAAGCGTAGATATTTGTATGCATATGAAAACTGACGAGAAGGCGTAGACTTTAGAAATTTTCGTAAAAATCCGATTTAAATGCCTATACTGTCTACAGTCTCTGCACGTTATCCGCACCTTTATTACATAGACAATATTATACATAATATAATCCGTTGAGAAAGTTGAAACACGGAGAATGGTTGAAAGTCAAGTGAAAGATGCGTTTCCAACGTTCTTTGTGGAAGTGCAGAGAGTGTACTGCAATCAGACTTTACGAGCGTATATGTACTTGTTTATGTATTGACTGACAGGCAATCACTGTAGGTTTCTGTATTTCCTGTGCCTATAATAATACCAATATTAGACACTGTCAAAAATGTCGTACGTTTTAAAGTGTGTGGAATTTTCGGGCCCCAGTAAAAACTGTATTGCATGATTACAAAACATCTAGCTATAGCTACAGCAGGCACATACTAATACATACTTATTTTTTTATGCATTTTCCAAATATTTTAAACGAGACTTTTAGTTAAACTTTTTAAACCCATTTCATATACATATTATATCTACTTTTTCTTGCAACCATTTTATATTGCATAAATTTTAATACAACACTGAGATAGATTATACATTATAAAGGCAATAAATAATTATTATTTTTATCAGGATCAGGCCGCGATTTAGTGCAAAAAGGAAAAAAAACCTGTGAAAAATAAAGCCAGAGGGTATGGTATTAACACACACATACATGGCGAAGATCCAAAAAAAGAGAGAAGATACTTTGTTCGATTCTTTTATCTAATATACCTTTGAGGGGCATCTTTTGTACCTGTACTCTGTATACCTACACATAACACATACTATATGGTACGTAATAATATATAGCCTAGTCATTAGTACCACAAGATCTTCTTGTGGTCTTCATTTCATTTGATGTAACAACATGATATATATTTGCATACTAGTTTTTTTGCGAACGATGTGAACTGAAAAATACATTGAAAAATATGAAAAACAAAAAGTGAGAGATGAGAACTTAAAGTTCGCTCACAAGTATTCATCAGTCATCATCATTTTATCCATACATATATGCTAACAGCCTCAATACATATTCCTGTACTTGGGTGTATTATGTAGTATAATGTACAAAGTACAAAAGTATATGAGTACAAATAAAAGGGATTGTTTTAGTTTGGTATTACCATTATTATTGTTATTATTATTATTATTATTAGAAATCGATTGTCTTTGTAATAGTATTCATATGTATACATATGTATGTATAATGTATAAGCATTCAAAATTGTAATGCATAGTTTACTTACTCTATAAAATTATACATATTATTACACCTGTTGTGCAGAAACGAGAGTTTCATGCGAGTTCTTTTCATTAATTCCTAATTCTTATAGTATGCTTTTATACCTATAATATAATATACTTTGGAGGAACATAGTATAAAAACGTTGGGGTTAACTTGCTTGCTACGTTTTTCATTAGTCTCTTTTTTTGCTCTCTCTCTCTCTCTCTCTCTTCCCCTTCATAATGTCTACTTTTTAATATTATAAGAAGTAATGCGTGTATAAATGTACGATTTATTTCAGATTATTTTATAACGAGAGGGAGCAATGGATAGCAAAACGCGTTCAATTACATTCGCTTGAAATGAACTTTGAGAGAGATGTGTGTGTAGTGAGTAGTGAGTACTGTGTATAATATACAAAAACTATGAGAGAAATGACCTACAAAAAAAGAATTTAAAATTTTTTCTTGTTCTCTCTCTCGCAAAGGCAAAAGAAGCAAAGAGGCTTTGAAAAATCCTTTAGGCAAATCCAAACAAGCTTCTTGTAATAAATATTATACATAATATAAATACACAATGATATACATAAGGACATAATATGCCTGTATTTTAGATATTCTTGTGGTTCTACTTGTTTGTCTATAGACTTTTTTTAATGTTCAAAGAGAGAGATACAGACAGATAGATATACCAAATGCCATTACCATCATTATTATCATTATCGTCAAAAATCATAATAGTAAAAAATTCATTTTTTTTGGTCCTGATCACAGCAAAGGTTCAAAATTATCCTAACAGGAGTCGCTCTTTCTTAGAAATCTTAGACGAAAATTTTATAAAATTTTATGAACTCTCTCTAACATCAAAGAAAAATTGATATTTAAACAGTCTATATAGCTTATTTTTTATGAGCACGTGTGGACGTTCTGGTCAAGTGTTTTAATCCTGTTGGAAGATTTTTTTTTAATTGAAATTTGTGAGTGACAAAAGTCAAAAGAAAAAGTATAAGTGTATAATATCATCAAGTGATATATTTCTGGGGGAAGTGAATTCTTCTCGTTTTTTCGTTAAAAATTTCAACTCAAATTTCAAATTTCACCGCAGTTCAGTTTCAAAGTTTTTATATCTAATATTTTTTGTGAAAACAGGCTCCGCCATATTTTTAATTTTTAATTCTCAAAAATTCCTAGTTAATTAACATTAACTTGATTACAATTGAGCAAGAGAATCAAATTTTTCAATAAAAGTGAATTGAGGTTTTGGATTTGTGAACGGTATAATGGCAACTCGTGGGAATCATGGGTATTGTTTAAAGGTAAACATCTTAAATAATCTTAAACTTTCTCTCATTTTTGGACACTATTGTCATTGCACATAAAATTGAAATTATGATGCAGCATGTAATTTTGGAATTTTTTTGTGAATCATTTATTTAAATCTTTATACATATGCGAGGCTTTTATGGCATGCTAATTAATGTTATAATGATGATGATTTGTGTTTCTTTTATTTATATAGTGGAAATACCACGGGAATAATCTCCTACATATGTTCTCTCAGTTGCTCCTTAATGAAAGTTTTACAGATGTATTGGTTGCCTGTGAAGGCAAAACAATTAAATGCCATAAGGTAAGTAATTAAACTTGAAAGATGAAAATCAATAACATGCTACATATTATTATTTCGATAGTAGGTATCGTAAGTATATACAGTATACACTATTTTTGTGTGACACATAGTTGTGGGTATGATGATGATGATGACGATCAACTTTTGTATATATATACAAATTTACCATTAAGTAATTGACTTAGTTTTAAAATGCACATCTATTATAGCTAAATGCATTATTTCTGAGATTTATACATATAGGTACAAAAAAAGGATGACGGTTTTGCTTTTTGTGTATTTATTAAGGTTTCCAATTTCCACTTGCCGCATTGTCCACTTTTTATGTACATAGTACATACATTGTATTTAAGTATATTTACTTGTAATATGTATACTTGCCTATTCGGCTTTTGTTCTTTACCGTTGTAGTTTGTCAAATTCATATGACTGATTATTATATTAAGACTTCGGTGCCCGGTTAATAGGCCTGCTATAATAGCAATTTTATTTACATTATTACAGACAGCCTATCAAACATGCTTAACCGATTTTTTCCTATATGTTCGTAGTTCGTATATTTCTTTATGGATACAGAGCATTTTGTATAACTTTAAAAGCAATAATATGATTTTTTGTTGATCTCTTGAAAAACGTCCTTTTTCCTAGCTGTATATTGGTTTGTTTTAAGTACAAAGTAAGCTAAAAGTAGTCATACTTCATACTTATCTTTAGAACTTAGAACAGACACATGTGTTATCATGGCACTAAGTTGACTTGGACACAAACTTACTTTGATGCTCTTCGGGTTGAGTCCTATGAAATTGACATTAATATTATCTAGGTGTATATATAATTGACAATAATAATCACATTCATTTAAGCTGATGAACAGTTAATTATTTTAATATTGATAACTATTTTATGAAAGTGTATTATCTAAAATCTAAATGCTAATAATTAATAATGCTATTTTTATGACTGTTTGAATTTCAGATGGTATTATCCGCTTGTTCAAAATATTTTGAACAAGTATTTTGTGAATATCCCCAACAAAATTCCACACTTGTAATACTTAAAGGTAAGAATAATCGTATTATTTCAATTCAATTTAAACAATGTACGATCATGTATGTACTTGTGTGTATAGATTTTTCAAAATTCAAATCCATTCAAAATCAAAAACTTTCTACATTTACGCAAAATGTAGGCATCAAGTACATATAACCGATAGTACATTGTTCATTGGGTTCCTCCAATTATTTCGATTCCCAAGTTCAAATATATAAATGTCAATGTTTATTTGTGTAACATGCTTTCATTTCCTACTTTACTAGATATGAAATTTGCTGATATTCAGGCAATTATTGAATTTATGTATCAAGGAGAAATTAATGTTGCTCAAGTACGTCAATTTTCGTCAATGTATATTTCTATTAAATATATTCCTTATTCTATTGCATATTACAAGCTAGATTAAGTTCTGGAAACAAGAACAACAATATTAATAATTATAATAATCGTTTGTCATGCATAACAATCGTTGTTTTGTTGTTATTATACGTAATATTATTTCTATTTTATTTACCAAAATATTTAGGATCAGTTGGCTTCATTGTTAAAAGCAGCAGAAAGTTTACAAGTTAAAGGATTGGCAGATATTCAAGGAGGAGGAAAGGGTAATAATGGAGGAGCAAGTGCCGCGGGAGGTGGAACAAACGCAAATTCTTCTAATTCAACTGGAGTAGGGGGTGGAGGCGGAGGAGGTGGTGGGCCTAATAATAGCAAAGAAGACTCAAATGAATTTATGCCTGCTGGAGGGGATACTGGTGACGGTAAATTTAAGATGTTTCTATATTATGATGAGCATGAAAAAAGTAAACATGCATTGACATCTTGAATCTCTGTGTACATTGTGTGCATACATGTTTGTCCATTATTTGCGCCATAACAAAAAATGAACCTAATTTTTAAATATTTCAGACTCTTCCCCCCCTTCTCCTCCCAATGTGTGTTTAGACGGAGCCTCAGATGGTGGCAATTCGTTGCAAGAATCTCCTCCCAAAAGGAAACGAGGAAGACCTGCAATGGGATCCTCGATGGGAATGGAAACCTCAATGGGTATAATGCTATAATAATAAAATAATAATTATTGTTATTTTTTTACTGTTTATTTTACATGCTCATATTACCTTTACTTGTTAAAAATGCACGAACTTTTCACTGACTCTGTTCCCTGCGTACAGTTTTAGAAGTATTCTCGTGCAAAAGAAAAATCAACTGTGATATAGTTTTTATGCACTAACAGAAATTTTATTTTGTCAGTGCTATCGACGTATTACTGTACAGTACAGTATTCTACTATCGAATTGACATTTTCAATATTGTAGTATCTAGCTACGCATATTTACTCTGTTGCATGTATTCTTAGTTTTAATAAGTATTTCTTAATAGTGTATTTTCAAAAAAATAATGTGGAAGAAAGAATTTATTGTCCAAAGTATTGTTTTAGTTTTTTTTTTGGAGAGATATAACTATAGAATTTTGTTTACGCTCTTAGATGGTATGTCCATGAATATCCAGGGAGGAGCTCAACTTATGCCAGATACACAAGGACATTCGTTTGAAGGTGAAAACTAAAAACATATACAATATCTACTATTTACTCATTGTTTTTCACAACATGTGCAAACTGTTACCCTAGATTGCTTTATTTATATTATAATTATTTTGACTGATTTTTTTTGTTGAAGAACTCGCTATTGGAAACTTCTTAGAGTCAAATTTTGCCTTGCCTCGTGGAGCAAACAATAGTAAAAAAAGTAGACGAAAAATGTTAATGGCCGGACAGCCTATGTCTGCTGAAATTGAACAACAGGATGACGACGATGATGACGGTGGGGATATTGGAGGAGAAGATGATGAAGTTACTGAAGACGATCTTTCCAATATTGTAAAAATGACAGATTATATTGAAAAGTAAGACACTTGTTATGACGTTATTATTATTTATTATTACATGTGAGCAATATAAGGTACATTTAAGAGTTGGACTGAAAAAACTACCTACTTTATTTATATTTTGATTGAGTTTTGTCTTTTTAAATATAAATGCTAAAAACGGATTCTGATTTTCATATCCACAGAGGAGGATCGCGTCCACAATTTTGGGAAGAACCAACAACCAAAAAGATTATGAATGCTATTAGGTCGAAAAAAATGGAAATGAAAGCCGCTGCTGAAATCCTCGGCGTTTCCTATTCTACCTTGTATTCTAGATACAGAGAGGTTAGTTTAAATAGTCAAAATTTTCATGGTTGATTTTTGAGGTCTCTTTGTATCTTCAATCTTCTTCCTTGTATGGAAAATTTGTAGAAAATTTGTACGCTTTGTAATTTTTGCATAATATATTCATTTGCAAACTTTAAAATTGATGATCAAGTCATTTGACTATTTTGTGTATTTGCATTGTTTTATAGTTACACGGATATCTTAAAATGCCACATACGTAAGTTTTTCTATAAAGTGTAAATTTTAAGGATTAATTATGCATGGTTGTTGTAAAATTCGAAACAAGGCTTATTATAATATTTGAAAAGGATTTTATATACAAATTGAATTTTGGATTTGTCTATTTCAAACATTACAGTCAGGACACTAACTTCAACTATTATCAAGTTTTAAATTTACTCCGAGCCGGTCAAATAACACTACCAGATGCAGCAAAACGATTAAATATTCATGAAAAAACTTTAGGGGCCTATCTTTCTACTACTATCACACCCAAAAAGCCTAGATTATCAATCACACCATCGACATCAGGAATGCAAATACAAGACGCCCTCGCATTGGTATTTTTTTTATTACTTTATATTTATAATTATAAGAAGACGTATAGTTTTTGTAATTTGTATTTGTATGATGAGCCTTTAATCCATATCTATTATAGACATGCATCATGTACATTGAAGTATTTATGTAGCTTGCCCATTCTAGTACTTATTATGGTAGTATAATATTATATTATATTATCGATAATGCTAAATAATACCATGTATTCTTTTAAATTATTTTTCATAGAATCTGCTTCAAAATCTTCAAGGTAAATAATTGACATGAATAAATATTCCAAATTCCTTTTTTTTTCCTGGGTTGTTTCTCTATAGCATAATGTATCTAGGCATAAAAGGAAAATACTTTCTAAATCCAGAATATGAATCTCAATTCGAGTGCGAATTTAAACCAAGATTTTTTTTTTCGTAGGAGGTGCCCTAAATTTATTAGAATCTAAACAACACTTAGAAGACTACGGAAGCGAAGAAGATTCAGACGGTGACCCGCCTTCGAATATTCCTGCAATTAAACACGATACAGAAGGACATGGTGGCTGGGCCCAATAATATTTAAACATTGTGTAAATTTTGTGACAGTGAAAAAAATGTCTTCTTCTTAAACCCTTCATTCATCGTTTTCCATCCAGTTCGCGTTCCCATTAAAAAACTCTCGGCAGTAATAAACGATAGTGATTGTTTTGGTCGTATGTACATATACAAGGATATCGAAAAAATTCTCTCTCGCCAACAATGTTATCCATTTTTCTTCTCGAAAAAAGACGATAAACTCAAGAAAGAAAATAACTCAAAATATCAATCAAGTGAATTTTTAAATCGGAAGAGTAACAAGAGTTTTCCAGTTTTAAAGGGGATATATTAACAGGTATGTTGTGTATTAACTACTAACAATATTTTTTACATAATATGACACATTTACACACAAAAGACTAGAAATTAGAGAGGTTTTAATTTCGCATATACGTGTGTACTGAAATCGATCATTTATTTAAAGAGAAGAAAGCTGATTTTTCACATTGCTTGAGGTAACTAGCTGTTTTGTCTGTATTAGTAATGATGCTACACGTACACTCACTGTGACAGAAAAAAACAGTTTAGTTGTATACGAGTAATAATTTTGACCATACAAACATTCTTTTTGATACGAGAGACCAAACTATTGTATTATCGTTGATTTTCGACCTTAATAATATTTAATGCCTTTAAACGAAGTTGTTCCTGCATAACTTCACTATTGTATTAGTAATAGTTTATTATATTTTACGAAAAAAGAGAAGATTTTAAGCTTTATGTTTTTATTTCAAACAAATAATAACTTTTATTTGTTTGTAAGATAAGTAGCACACACATATTACATAAACAGACATACACATACACACATGGATATTGTTCTGTACTCAATGCATTTGTAGTAGGAATGTAGCTTAATTGTTTTTATATTTTCCAATCAAAATGTATGGTAATTCTGTTTTTTCCCACGTCATTATTTTACCTCGCTATTTTATAGAGAACAATAATATTAATTGAAAAAATTAATTTATATACGCTTCTCGAAATTCGTTGTCCGTCATATTTAAATTAAAACTCTTTATACTTCGATTAGAGTTGTCATTTTACTTGTGATGATCAAATCATTTTTAAACATAAATATATTTACAAATATAGATTTCATGTTTACATTTTTCGGGTAGTAATGTGTAATGTATATTATCATGATTTTTACCACTATATTATTATTATGTTTAATTGTATCTTTTATGGTATATACTGACCCTGCATGTTGCATGCAGTTTAAATATCATTACCAATGTCGTTTATTTTATTTCTTTCGTATTATTTAAAATGGAAATGTCATTAAAATGCAATAATTCACGGAATAGTAAGTTTTGTCCGTATTTTACATAAGGATTAAAAACGTTTCTAATTTCAAAATACTGAAATTAAGGTTTTAATTTGCCTTTTAAGTTTTATGGTTACATATTGTGATGTCATGCCAAGAGAAAAAAAGGTATGACAATGTAATATTATATATTGTATTACAATAAATATTAAACTATTGTACATTAAGGATTAATATAAAAAATAAGAAGATTATATTAAGAATTAACATGGAATCTTATTTGAAAAAAGTAAGAATAATATATTATATATTATTATTAGTTTAATTTTTTTTTAAAAAAGAAAC